>RPOG01002499.1:6113-91370 GCA_008086565.1 Thalassoma bifasciatum
TTCAAGACGGACCAAAGAGCAGCAGTAAACTGTCCTGTGGTCGGACGAATCAAAACCAAAAATTATTTTTAGAAATCATGGACACTGTGTTTCTTTTCTTATGAGGAGGGGGAGCACCTGGCTTGTCTGGCACATCATGGACTGAAAAATGGGTAAAAGTAGACCCTGAACTTGCATAATCTGTTTGCAATTCTTTTAAAACACTGTAAAATATCTTAACACTTATTCAGTGTGCATAAACAGAGTTCATTCTGCTACAACCAAAATATAAATAATGTAAACATTCCTTTACTTTTGTTACTTATCGCTTTTGCTTCTTACTGCTTATTTTTTACTTATTGTTTATAGTATTGCTTCTTTCATTACCTCTATTCCATTCATTTCCTTACTGCTGTATTGTATTAAGAGCTTTGGTAACACTAAATTTCTGGGATCAATTATTTCTTATTCATATTATTCAGCTTTCAAACTCCAGAAACTGGTTTCACAGGTTCATAAGTGTTTACAGAGCGCTGCTTCATTCAAAATGAGCATCTTTTTATTCAGTAATTGACCTTTTTTAACATTTGTTATATTCCTTAATACGATTATCCACTGAAAAAGGCTTTAAATCACTTTCAAAGCATCACAAATTTATAGAAATTTGACTTTTCTGGTATTTGGGTTGTATAATCCTAAAAATTACGTTGTCAGCACTGTATCTGTTACTTATTCCTATCATATACAACATTTCTCTCAGCAGCTGCAGGTGTCTTCTCATCCCCTTATATTAACCACAAAAGGGTCCATGTGAGAACGAAAGTGCCACATAGGGAGGAAGCCAGCATGTGGTTTTAATATCAGTCCAAACCCTCTGTGCTGGTTCTGTTGGGGAATGTGTTGAGACTTGTCCTTCGAGTGCAGGTGTCAGTCTGTGTTGGATGCATCCAGTCAACTGTGGGCTCTGAGAGTATCAGGTGGTTATTTAAACTCTATGAAGCTCTACGCCCACCCTCCATGTTCCACTTTTGGCGGTACATGCTGTTCTGACATACCAAACCTGAACATAAAAACAACTTATCGATGAAATTTGGGTAACTTCAGCACGACGAACTGAACATTACTTTCTAAAAGTGAAGATAACTTTGCACGTGTTAAACCTGTCTGTCAACCACACGCGCACTTTTAATCACCACAGTGAATGGAGTTTGAAGCTGCTTTGATTGGTTTTTAAAGATACTGTAAAGATGTGATATTTTTGTGGACTTACCTAGATCATTATCGGTTGATGCTAGCATGCACTCCTGCCCCAAGTCACCGACTAAGTCGTGACATACCAGAGCAGCAGCTCGAGAATCTTCCTCAGAGAGTAATTCATGAAGTTTGAGGAGGAGACCGTGGATCCCTCCGCTAGACATGACTGCAGCTCTGTGCTAGGCTAACATTAGCATCACAGTCTTTACTCTCAATGACAAAACATTACACCATCAAAAGTCTTTCACAGCTGAACAACACGAAGAAAGCTTGAGACAGGCTCTACCAGAGATCAAATTCAATCTCTCATCACCACGTACACCAGGAAGAGCTGAGAGTCTGGCTGCAGCAGCAGCAGCAGCAGCCACTACAAACACACTCAGACCAAGACACGCCCCCTCATCCATACAAGAGGCCGGAAGGAAGACGGTCCGTGAAGGCATCACTGCGGGATGGAGGTGCAGCAGGAGGAAGGGAGTGTGTTAGTGTGCAATAGTGGTGTGCTGTACTGAAAATTATGCAGCTAAAATCATTCTATATATGAATATTTATATATGTGTGTGTGAGTGTGTGTGTGTGTGTGTGTGTGTGTGTTTGTGAAATAATAGTGTAGCAGAAAAAGCTCTGAAAACTTTGGGTCTGCCCCAACTCTAAGTTTTAAAATCACATCCAAAGACTTTTTTGTTTTCCATTTTATTGCATCTTCATTTGTTAAACTTCCCCTACCATCAGCTTAAACATTTGGCTGCAAAAATTTTAAATTCCTCCCTCAAACGCACAAATAGGATGTTTTGTATGGAGCCACTCCTTATGGTCAGAGGACTCGTGCAAACTGTGATGTTTATCCAGATCTGTTGAATGATCTGACACATTTAAATATGACAAACCTGCACAAAAAAAAAGAGAGAGAGAGAGAGAAACCAGGGAGGGGGGGAAAACACTTTTACTGTCCATTATAGTTGTTAAGCTGTATTGTCTGCAGATATGCCTCTCCAACAGTGGAGCACTGAGAGCTCCATTAATGCTGTTTCACTTGTACGTCTTGACAGGCACCTAAAAATGTTTAAGTCGGATTAGAAAACACTTTAAGACTCCAACACTATCTGAACTGGACAACAACACCAAGTGAAGTTCAAACTGGGCATCAGAAAGGGGAAAAGAGATTTTTGCGTCCTTATAAGTGACTTTTAACTCTGCATTGTCGTTGGTGCCAGACTGTGTGGTCTAAGATTTTTAGAAATTGCTGATCTACTTGGTTTTACATCAACAAAACAACCCAACATAAGACTCTAAGGTTTACAGAGAATGGTCAGAGAAAGAAATTATCATACAATGATAGAAAAAGTTACATCAGAACTAGAGAAAGAGCCACAAAGTCATTTCAGTTTTTAAAAGCTTTACTTAAGTCTTGCAAAGAATGGAAGCCAAACATGCACCACAGAGGATACACAGAAGTGCTTCCTCACTGGTCATTGAACCTATCTCTCTTCTCCGTTGGTTCCACAGGACTGCGACTGGTCTTGACCTTTGCCCTTGTGCAAACCCTTGCGTAAAACTCTTGGCACGATCTGACTTTCACCTTAAGATAAACCAATAACCTGCTGCCCACCCTTTGTCAGTTCCTCCCCATGCCCTCTGAGTAATAAATCTAAGTAACTTACTTGTTTTTTTTTTTCAACACATATGTCAGAAAAAAGACAGAAAACTGAATACAATGACAGGGAAGAACAAGAAAAGCAAATGAAAACTAAAAAAAGCAGAGTGACCACAAAGAGACCAACAACTAAGTGAATATGAGACTCAAAAGGGACGCCTCACGTCAGTCCCTTTACATAACATCTGCAGGATGCCTAGCAGATTTTACTCTGGGGAGCAGAATCGACCGGTGAAGAGTACAGACTTGCTGGAGTTGTGTCTGATAAAGAAGAGGAAGGGGTGGTCAGCGGTGAACTGGAACTGACGGACAGGGCGGGAGGTCCGCACTATGCCCCGCGCTATGCCGATAGCAGTGGCAGCAGCAGCCTCTGTCCCTTCTTCATCCACGTCCACATATGCTTTGTGGACCACCTTTGACACAAATAGTCCTGGTTTTTCGGACATACCTGTACCAAAGGAGGGAGCAGCAGTCAACAAAATAAATGTAACATTTAACACAGTAAAATGTGGGTTGAAACTCCAATTCTTACCAGACAAATCGCTCCCAGGAGTAAAAGTTTTCGACATGCCCATTGCCTGCAGGACTTCCTCCAAGTCGTAGGTCTCTGTCAGTTTGAATTTAGGAATCTTCACTTCCACCGGACCAAATTGCATCATTTTAGGATCAGTCCATTCCTGGAACTTCTGATGGGTCAGCTCCCCCTCAAGCTGTTGTGGATTAAACAATGAGTGTCAGTTTTTTCATGAAAGATATACTTACTGTGTGTGTGGGGATCGGGGGTGGGGGGTGTGGTTGGAAGGGTGTTGGGGGGGGGGGTGTACCTTCTCTAGGCCAGTGGTGTCATCATTGATCTCATAAGGCATGAGGATGATCATGCTGAGGTCTTCACCTTTGTAGGGAATCTCAAGAACCTGTCCAAGTAAAACCCATAGTACTCAACGAGAAACAGGCAAAAAAGTCACAGTAATCTGGTTTTTTCATCATGAACAAGGACTGTTTTTATGAAGTTGACTTTGAATTCATTATTTGATGCAATAAAAAGAGGGGATGCCATTTTGTCATTGACAGCTGTGTTGAAGACTGATGCCGCACCAGATCATCAGTGACAAAGACAGTGATAGTTTTTTTTAAATGTTTTTTTACCTTGATGTGATTATCAGATATGTCCCGATAAAAGAAGGGAGACATCTGAGTCATCATCTTCACCGATTTAGTTGCTCTCTATAAGGGAGAAAACAAAGAAAGAACAGTCCTGTTCAGAGCTTGACCCCACGCTCTAAAAATATGATACACAATGAAATATGAAACAGCTTTATTGCTCTTTCTGAATCTCTCAGACCACAGGGAAATGGTTCAGCTTATGTTTACTAGTCTGTCTTTGGATTGCTGTCAGTGTTCACTCTTACCTTACTTGTTTTGAATGGAAAATTGGTATTTGTGTTTCGCTTCTCAAATGCTTCTTTCCACAGTGCTTTGAAGTAGATAGCATTGACAAGCATAAGCTTGGTCGAATTCCTCACGGTGTTCTCTGCCAGCAGGTCCTTAATTTTACCTAGTGAGCAGTGACAGCAGAAAAAGTGTTGGTGAGACGACAGTGAAGACAGATGGGCCCTGAAAAGAAATGCATGTTGCGGTGAAACCTTCAGACATTATTCAGCGTAAATGGAACCTCCATCGAAGTAAGAGGAAATGGGAAACCAGCTTCTGGAGTTTGAAAATGATATTTTATCTCATTCTTGCCAGATACTTGAAGGATACACTTTAATGATATTATGTTCTGTAGATGATGAATTTAAATAATCCTCTCTAGTTTCACTCAGAAAATCTTGAGTTACGCAGTCTCTCACAGAGTGGTGTGAGTCCTCCCATCTTTTCTTCTGAGGGATTTAGTCATTCTTGAGTTTCCTTTTTGTACCAAGCTACAGCTTATAGCTTTGACTATTTGTGATGTCTAAGATGTACAATAAATTTAAATGTAGTTATTATTTTGCACAGCTGTGTGATTAAACCTGCTATAAGAGCTGGTACATCATTTTCAAATCTATAACATGCAACAGATTTTTTTTTTGGAAAATTCATTTTTAACATTAATTCTGCCCAAAGATTCTTCGAGAAGTATATATATGAAAATGGGAGGGGAAAACAATACGAAATGGGCACATGTTCATGTTAAAGACAGGGTTGTCAGCTCTACCTTGGGTCCTCTCCTCCACCCAGGTGTTGATCTTGACTCGGGCACCCTCCGCATTGTTTATGAAGTCAACAGACTCGAGTCCAGCTTTGTAGTACTTTTCAACATTGTCTAGAAAATCCTGGAATCATAAAAGGCATGTTTGAATACATACATCACAATAAGGGACAATATCAATGAAACTGTAAAGTTTCCATGGGTCTTTGAACTCAAATCAGTTTCATTTGCTACCAAGTTTTTCCTCCCAATGGAGTTCATGGGAACTCAATGAAGAGTCAGCTTCATTTGTCGTTGAATCATCTATCACATTGGTCATGAGAAGTAATTTCTCCCAGTTGCCATAAAAACCCTCAGTCAGTGGGGCACTCAAAAGTCCACCAGCTACCTCAAACAGCATGTGCTATTTCTAAATTCCCTCAAATAAGTGCATTGATCCGAAAACGTGATATTTATTTGTGATCAAAGAAACGGGGTTTGTCTCAGGCTAAGATGATAAAGCTCACAGTCATGTTGCATGTATCTTCACAGATCTCCTGTTCCTCTTCCCTCATAACAACCTGAACACACCTGAACAAATGTGAAGGTTTTCTCTCCGTACAGCCTGTTGGCAACACTTAGTGCATATGGGGCATCTGCTTTGTTGAGCTCGCTCAGCAGTTCGCCAAACTTTGCGTGGACTTCTTCTTTCTTTTTGTCCATTAAATGTGGAGGCAGGAAACTCTGTAAAGAGTCAGAGAGGACATGCATTATAGAGAAACGTGACAGAGGGGCAAAGTGTGAAAAAGCTGTGTGTCGTCAGTTTTGATCTTCTGTATGTAAGTCCTAAAATAAGAGCTAAAAACTGTATATTTTCTTCAGGGAACAAGTTAATTTCAGTTTGTTTCACAAGGTCTTATACTATAACCTAAAGAAAACAAAGCTTTTGCTGAGGTAGGTTTATTTTCTATCAATCTAAAAATCAAATCAGCAGATTGATCACTGTTACTATCCATGAGACAGAGTGAAAAGTGGCTTTTTTGTAGAAACAGAGGAACAAAAATAGGCTTCAATTTATCATGTGGGCAGCAGCAGAAAACTCAAAACACGGACAAAAACAGCCCTTCGAAGTTTTAATTCTTACATTCAACCAACTGTTCCATCTGATGTTTTAGGCTGCACATTTCATCTCATACACTGAAATCCTGTCCTAAAATTTGCAGCAGGTTAAACAATCAAGGGAGAAGGTTATATCCCAAGTTCCCTGCTTTTTATTAACTTATTCCTTTCACTCTGTCTTTGACACCACCTGGTGCAGGTAATCTGTCAGTCCACAGGTCTGCTGCATTTGCAACCTTGTCTGCTGATGAGTCTGAATCAGTAACTGATGCTCATATAGAAACAGCACTGTCAAGTATACCACTTGTCGTGATTGCATTTGCATTTGCATTTCCATTTGCATTTGCATTTGCATTTGCATCTGAGGTTCCTGCTCGTCCCCTGGTTGCTCTCCATCACTGAAGCCCAGGACCTGAAAACACAGGTGGTTTATGTCATCAGTAGGATCAATAAGTTCATTGCCAAAAAGTTTGTTGGATTTATAAACAAGCTGAGGGATGTATTTGGCAGAATATCACCATTATTTCATCGGTCTGAGCTAAGTGTGGTTAATATTTTATATCAAGAGTCAACACAAGAAAATATAGGCAAATCAAAACCTGTACAGTTTTTTTGTTTGCTTTGTTGTTTGTTTTATTCAAACCAATATTTTATTTCCAATAGGATATAGACAACATATACAATGTTTGAGCTACACAATTTTTTTATTTACGAAAACTATAAGGTCAGTTTGACATTATGTTGGCAACACATCTCAAAAGATTTGGGTCAGGGCTGTGCTTACTACCATGTCATATCATATTTTTAAACGTCACTGTGTAAAAATCTGGAGACTCAGGAGACCGCTTACAGGAATTTTGAAGAATTATTGTTGCATACTTGGGAGTATGAGTTGTTCTAAAACTTGTACCTGTCAGGGTTGAAGGACTCACTAATGCAACCCCATAGAACTAGAAATGCAGGATTTCGAACACTGATAAAAGGCCTGAAGGAGCCTCTCCTCTGAAGACTAGAGGACACAGTGTCTATGATTTAAAAAAGTATTTCAAACTTAATTCATCAAACCGAAGAACAATTTTCCACTCCCACTGCCTCAGTCTATTTTATGCACACTATGCCCATGACTGTACATGAAACCTGAACTTAACTATGTTCTGTAATTACTCCAGCAATTTAAATTTTGTACTTCAAATCAAGATGAGCCCGATGAACCTGTTGAACTGGGCGTGTTCATAAAGACTCTGTGCCCTTCATTCTCATACTGTGTTAAATGTGCCTTAAAGTGTACTTCCTGTACCTTGACCATCTCATCGTATGTCTCTCCTTTGGCTCCCAGTAACACCATGGACAGAGCTGACAAGATGCTTAGAGGAGAGTAGAAGATATTGGCTGTCTTGTCCTTCTCACTCAGCATCTTGAACAGAGCCAAGGAGAAGACATCGTTGGCCTTGGCCAGGGACACAGGAGTCATCGTGTCTGTAAAAAGAAGAGTTTTATTGTCTGAAAGGTTGTACTCTGTATATTGAATAACAGCTTTAGAAAGTTACATCCAGTAGGAATTATCCTTTTCAGCCTAATATAGAGGCGGGAGTGATTCATGCTTTGCAAGAGGGTGGTGCAGGCTCATGTGGTCGGACAAGCTGAACAGTCATCCATCCCTTCATTTCAGAACTTTGAAAACACCATTAGGTCGTAACATTGTAGTATCCATACATAACTGANAAGTTTTCTCTAGTCTCACAAAAACGTGTTCTTCAATGTGTTTTATATAGTAAAGGAAAATTTTTAGCTTTGCAGTCTTGAGTTATTTCTTTTGACTGTGTTTGCTGTAATTTTTACTGACTATTTTACAGTCTGATTTTGTAACTCTGCATCACCTTCTAACATCACATCACAGCCCAACATGTGCAAATCATTTCTCCTCACAATCATGTTCAATTATCTGAGCACATTCAGTCAAAATAGCACAGTTCATTCTCCTTTAACTGATCAGGTGAAAAGCTGCATAAAAAAGTGTAATGATTTCATGTTAATCTTGTTCTAAACTCAGCTCTTAATGCATGTTCTGTACTTACTGTCAGATTGTTCCTGCAGACAGAAATCGATCCTGAGTGATTCACTGAAAGACAGACTCTCTCTGTTTTATCTACTAGACACACCCAGGATCTCAGAGGTTTTGCAACAGCTTAGGAAAGTAACTAAAACTTACATCCACCAATAAGAGTTACACCCAGACTTGTTTCTGTTTATACTGTCGCCAACAGGTGCGACCTGGAACTTTTGGCACAAAAAACTTATATAACACTTCACAAATATGAACGACTTATGAATAACAGGAGAGATCTGATGGTCGTTTCTCAGGTGCAAGATGACAAACAGTGGGGGGAAATTCTCAGAGAATTACTTAAAACCATCTTTCTTCTGGCAAAGAAATCAAAGACACTGAAATAGCAGAACCCTGTGAGGAACTTAAGTGTCTTTTTTGTTGCATACTGAAATTTTTAACCAGGGGCTAGAAAAGCTGCTGCACACCAGCAAGATGAAATCTTTTTGTTTGCATAGCAAAGTCATCAAAATGGCTTATGTCAGCGTGGAGTTTTAGTTTTTGCTGTGAGATTTTTCCACTGGCTTCTTTCACAGTGAGACAATGTTTTTCATACTTTATGCTTGTTGCATCATGTTGACACACCCCAAGTTGAGTAAGTTTCTCTGAGCCATTAGTGTGCACAACTGATTTAGTCCCTACTCTACTGTCAAGAAACTGAAAGGACCAAAATATACCTATCTCAGACCAAATTAACTAAATTTAAGAAAAAATTTAAGGATTCAAGGATTCAAGGAGTTTTATTGTCATTCAACCCATGTAAAACATGGGTGGGACGAAATTAGGTTACCCTGGTCCCGAAGAAGCTGTTCCTCGGTCTGGTAGTCATGCTCTTGATGCTCCGCAGCCTCCTGCCTGAGGGGAGAGGGACAAACGGAGCATGTGCGGGATGTATTACTGATGTATCATTACTGTTTAAAAACCTTGGGCTTTACTTAGATACACTGGTTCATCATTTGGAGTTTCACAATCTGATATAAGCCTATTCTATCCCTTTACAATGCAGCAAGTTATTTTGAGATGGCTTCTCTCATTTGTATTTTTCTCTTTTATCTGCCAAACATGGCTGCTCGAATGACTAAAGCCATGGTTTGCATTTTTGGCCCATGCGTTGAATCCATGATGGTTACTTTATATCTTATGAACGTTTATTTGTTCATGCTTTCATTTTATAGTACAATGACACATTAAATGGCATTGACAAATTAGAATGCTTTTACATTTTGACTGGTACTGTAATTTTTCATTAATTGAAAATAAGTTTAAATTTATAAAATCAAATATTCTGGACTTCTTACTTATTCAGAGATACTTGTGTATTTTGAGTTGACAGAGTCAAGATCTAAAGTTAAATCATTCTTAACCCTGAATGTAACATATGAATGCTCCCTGCGTTAACCATATCTTTTGATGATTTCTGTAAAAAAATCAGTCACTAAGTGTGCTCAAACGTCCTTGCGTCATCATCAAATATGGAGTAATAATGTCAGAATGTTTTTATGGCAGTATCAGGGTCTATATTAAGTCAGGATGATTTTTTTCATGTTTTTAAAACTATTATGACCCCGAACAACAGTTGTAGCTATTTCTAATCCTATGTTTTGAACAAATTTTATACAGTTTGTTGCCCTTTTTTTTTTTTTTTTTTTGCATCATTTCATTACATTCGTGTAGTATTGTGTCTTCTGATGGGTTTCTTCATGAAGTACAATCCCACTTCATGACAAAGATTTAATTTCACATGGCCTCTGTAAAAGTTTTGAGTTCCTGCAGGTTTAGCTTTATCAAAGAAGACCACGCACTGTCCCAATGTAGTTTTGTAAGACGTTACTGGCTATACCTTTGGTTTGCTTGCATACTTAAGAGAAAATGTTGATTGAGTAATAGAGACTACTTGTCTTTTTTTTTTTTTCATACACTTTCCTAGAATTTTAATCAAATTGAACAGTATTCCACAAATCTAGTAAGGTAAAAACAGATATTCAGTTATTTTCTCATTAGTTCGAGCAAGGTCATACTGAGAAACTAAGTGTGGTTTCAGGAACTCACAATCTTAAAGAAAAATGGGTTGTATTGAAATAGTTTCAACTCAGTTTTTGAGATACTAATTTTGAGAAATGTCTCTACTTTAGTGATGTCATCACTTAATGTACACTGGGTAATTTTGATGACTCAGTCCTTTCTATTGAGCTTAAAAACATTGGCTCTAATGTTGTTTTATGTAAAAATAGGCGTAAATCTACAGATTATTAAGTTTATGTGTAGATTTTTGTTTAGTTGGTAGTCATTAAATAGATGTCTCATGCCGCAGGAAGTGTCATGTGAAGGTGTGGTGGTGCACCAGCTGATCTAACAGTCAGTGACAGTAACATATGAAGCAGATTGCAGCGCCCTCACCTGGTTCGGCAGCGACACTGCAGCTGACTGTGTTTGAAGTCATGCGGGTTAACATGAGGCGGACAGGGGAGGAGATAAACAGCGACAACACAATCAGAGCCGGGCTTCATGTCAGACAGTGACACAGTTATTTTCTGAGAGAAACAGGAATAAACCCACTCTTTACGGTAAGATCAAATCTTTGTCTACATTTGACTCTCTGGCTTCAAAGAAAACGTGGAGGTGATGTGACAGCCTGTCAGTGAGGTAGATGAGTCACCAAACATCACTGAATAATCTCTGTGTTTGGTGTTGGTGTCATTTTTTAACAATAAAACAACTTACAGAACTTTCTTAAAACCATCTGACTAAAGTAATGCTATCCTTTCATGAATCGGCGTGTTTGTGCGTTGATAAAAATGTTATATTCAAATTATATTTCAGTTAGCTTCCTTTGCTGTGACTGTTGTAAATAGGAACCAAGTGACCCAGGCTAAGCCAACGTTAGCTTCAGCTGGAGCAGTCACTCTGGCGGTTCATTTAACCTCAGGTTTTACTCCACCACCTTGTCACGTAGCCACAGTGTCCGTTATTGAATCTAATGCTACAAAGTGTTCACCTTTTGTAAATAAAGTTTGGTATCGTTCAGCTAAAGGACGTCATTAACAGCAATTAGATTAGCTTAGCGCGCTAACTTCACCTTTACTGAACGTTAGCTCGTCGGTAACATCGTGACTCTGAGGATGAAGCCGGATGTTTGACAGTCATTTGTTGACATGTTGGTGTCACTCAGCTCGATCATCTGTGTCAACAAACAGCTTTAATATAAGCAAAGAGTATCGTGTGATTCTGTAACACTGATCCAACCTTGCAGTACTCTCATTCAACTCATGTTTCAATTCAGGCATGTTTATTCAGATCACATGATGTCCCATTAGTAGTATTTACTTTTATCTTTGATGAATTTACACATCTGAACACAATCAGCTAATTTTGCGCTTTTTATACTTTGTTTTTAATGTCAAAGCAACTGTCACACTCACATTTGTTCCTCACCTCAAAACACACATTTAAATATGTATTGCTCGACCTTTGTACGGATTTAGGGCAGAGAGTTATGTGTCTTAGTGAATTAATCTCCCAAAGGTGAATCCAGATTGATGCCTTTGAATTTGTTGTTGTTGCCTATTTTCTCTTTTTTAACCTCCACCTGGATCGGGCACCTTATCCAACTAATAACCTTAAAATAAACCTTACTTTTTTAACTATATGTAGATCTTTTCTGAAGTGGTTACTACTTCTAAAGTTCTGACTCTTTATCTTCTTTGCCAATGCAGTGAAAAGTGATTTCATTACTTAAACTTGTATTTTTTTTTATTTATTATAAGTGTACATCAGCAACAAAACATAACACAAACAGAACAGGTCAAAACTGTAAAAAAGCAGATTAAAGCGAGAGAAAGTAAGATAATGACCCAACAGCACAAAGATTAAGACTCACAACCTTGCTGCAAAAACTCAAACTCAGTGATTATGTGGTCCTGATTCTTATGTTTCTGTTATGCACCATACTTTACTGCATTTTTTAAAAGTCTAATTTTGTGATATGATGAGCCAAATATAAGGCCTGAGTTTCTTTACATGAGTAGAAAAAATCTGCCTATAGCAGACAGGAATGTTATTTTGGTTTGTGTCATACAGATCTCTGCTTTTTTTAAATTATTTTTCAGTCTTTTTATGCCCGTGATCAGAGAGAGCAGGACAGCCTATAGAGCAGGAAGTTTTGAGAGTGGGGAACGATGTGGGGAACGTGCAACAGACTGGATTTAAAATTCTAAATGAGGGCAAAACTCATACAGCCCAAAACCCCTGTGGCTGGTGTTAAGTTGTTTTTAATCAGGAGTGAAGTTTCTTGAAAAAAGAATAAAGCTGACATTTAAGGTACATATCAAGCATAGTTTTATTTACATCAGAGTGACTTGGGTCTCTTTTTGGCTTTTTGTAGCTCCAAAAAAGATTTTTTTTGACTGAAGGTTGAACGTTTGTTATGTTGAATAAGACATTTTACTGTATCTTGATAAAGAAGTGGAACACTCATTGGAAAAGCAATCTGGTTCCAGCCACACAGTTTCTTGCAGAACAAGAAGGAGGTTGGTGACATTTATTAAAACAGCAGAAGGAAGTTTTTCTAATTCAGGTCAGTGTTTGAAATGGGGTTTACACTGGGAGGTAATCCAACCCTCAAACAGCAAATAAAATAGAACAGGATTTATTTCGAACACTCTGTCACAGTTTAAGGCATTAGTACTTAGAAAAGCTGTTGAGTATAAAATGTTGATTGTCTTCAGAAAGCAATGAGGTTTCATTAAGCTCTGTAGTTTTCAAACAAAAACACCTCACAGTCAGCTGGCATCTTAAAAGAGGGGGTGTTGTGCTTCCCTGTCATTGGCCAGTCATCTGGAGGCCTGTTGGGGGTTGAACTTGGTGTTTGAGACCTTCCCCTTCAGCATTTTATGAACCAGTGAGAAGAGTCTTATGCAATGATATCAACCTTCCAGCAAGTCTCATGAAGAGCTTGTCTTATTTTTAGTTTTTGGCTGTTAAGCTACTCAATATCCATATATAAAACAGGAAAGTAGAAGCAGAATACACACTTTATAAGATAGTGCAACATTACAGAAACATCTGCTGCTAATGGTGGACCAAGCTGGGTTATTTGCAGATACATCTCTCCATCAGGGGAACTCCTGTGAGCTCCATTGATGCTGAATTAATGTGAACTTGTTGACACTGTCAAGTGTTTCAGTCTGAATAAAAACAAATTTTTTTGTTTTCAATAAAAACCACTGTGCAGGTTCCTCCTCCTTTATTAGGGATCAAATTATCAGGACTGGTTTCAGCAGTGAGATTAGAGTCAAACTAATTTCCTGACAGATGATTGGACGCACTCATTGTCTTCAACTCACAGCATGCATTTTCTATATATGACTTTACACCTAATGCATGAGCCCATAAATTATAGATGACGTGTGGCTCATGTCAATAATTCATCAGCGCTCACAGTCTGGCCCCCTGACTCCAGGTTAATGTTTGCTGACAGCTTCTGCTTCAGTTGGTGTAAGTTAAAGCTCCCTGTCAGGTTGAACATGGTTAATCCCAAAAACATACCAAATCCCTCTTCCTTTTGTTTTACAGGGTGTTAAGAATTTTTTGACAGCCCGTCTGTCTTTGCGTTCCTGCTCCACATCATCATCATCATTTATTCCACTTACATCTGCTCCAGCATCTGAGTGAAGACCCGCGTTGACCTGTGGGGTGGTGGCAGGAACACTCCAGAAGATGGCATCACCCTTTGTGCCTGTCCCTGTGCCCTTCGACAGAGCCTCACCTGGAGGTAGCGGTAAGCTCAGGCGGCCCCCTCGAGCATCATCTCTCGGCAGCGTCTCCAGCAGCTCCGACTCGTCTCTCAACAGAGCTGCAGGAGAGGACCACAACGGCCAAGCGTGCGGAGGATTGAGTTCTCAGCGCCAGTCTCGCTGTACGGAGAGAGGCACACGGAGCAAGACCCCACCTCTGCACAGTCCGGTGACGAGGGCGAGGCTGAATGGGGCCCTGGACCACTCAGTGGAGTACTCCACCTGTCCTCGCTCCATGTCAGACCCTGTGGGGAGTCAGCAAGGCGAGGACAGGCCTATCACCCCCACTGTGCTGGGCTATGAGGTCATGGAGGAGAGAGCCAAGTTCACGGTATGAAGACAAAATAATCCTTATACAAACTTTGACACCTGGGAAAGCATCTTTGGAACTACTCATTAAAGTTTTAAAGTCTGCAAAATAATTGGAGTAAAACTCTGCCCCACATTTTTTGAATTGTCTTTTTAGTCTGAAAAGCACAGTATATTTTACATTGCACATAACTTTGATTACATATCAGACTGCTTTGCTATTTGTCCAATTTTGCCCCCCTTTCCAGCGGGACTCAGGAAAGACTGGTGCAGAGAGTCTGAATTTCTTTATCCATAATTTTACCCCAGAACTTTTTTTTTCTCATAATACGTCATTGACTGGTAAACATGAATCACAGAACTGAGTAGCTAACCGTTTCTCGATTAAGCAAGAAGAAATAAAAACTAATGTGTAGAGGGTATATTTTCACAATTCACAAAAAAAGTTAGAGTCCAATCTTTCTCAGTCCATTTAGACCACATTATAAAAACTTTTCTTGTTGTACTTCAAGGGCAAATATTATCTTTTCCATGATATAGATCCTCTACAATTTCTGTCCATCTCTGTATTGTGGGTGGATCTACTTTTGACTCATTTCCTTTCTTATTATGGGTTTTTTTTCTGTCCCATAGTTTTTTTTTTTGTTGTTTTTTTGTTTTTTTTAGATATTTTTTGGGCTTTTCTGCCTTTAGTCAGATAGGGGAGGACAGTGGATAGAGCAGGAAATGGGGTGAGAGAGTGGGGAGTGACATGCGGGAAACAGGCCACAGGCGGGAATCGAACCCAGGCCACCCGCTCGAGGGCAAGCCTCATGGTGCGCGGCCATATCCACTAGGCCATCTGCGCCCCTGTCCCATATAGTTTTAACCAAGAACACATAGTATGTTTTTGTAATCAATGAGTAATTACTTAATTTCCTCTCAATGAAGAAAAACAAATGTTAATAATAAAACTCTGTTATACAGTTCTCCCTGATACTGACTATATTTATGTGTCCGTTTTAACGTGGATCTGTGGTTTTAGCTGTACACTGCCACCTTTTAACAACCACCATTTGTCACTGATTTGGCATAATTTTATGCCAAAGAACAAGCAAGCATCAACTTCATCTCTGATAAAGTTTAGTTTAAAGATTCAGAGAGGTTTAGATAAGTGAAATCCATCTATGGAGAGCAAAAGCAAGAGGAACAGCAAACAGTTTCTATTCCATTTGACTTAAGAGATGTCAGTCACAAGAAAATCAGTTTCTTTTTCAGCTGCTCACCACTGAGAGAACTTTCTACTTACAGTGAAACTGAGAGTCAACACAAACAGATGACTCTCCTCTCATGGATGAAATGGACCATGACTTGAAAGGGTTATTATTTTTCTGACACATCTGGAGGAGTGAATTTTACTTTTCACCTCATCATAGTCCCCCTGGAGTTGCTAAGAGGACTATGAACAATGCACGGCAAAAAAAAGTGTCTGCTTCACTGATTTCATAGAATAGAATGTGTACTACATGCAGTTAGAAAAAGCAGTCAGTGCACAGAACCAAACACATTTTTCTTTTGCAGCCAGCAGCACGATGCACACTAAAATTAAAAATTTGATTCTAAAACCAACTTTGCAAAAAGACGTTTTATTAGTTAGATGGAGACACTTGAGGGAATGTTCCACACACCCACCTGAAATAGATAGTGTCTCTTTTCCTCTTCTTAAATTTGAGTGTGTTGTTTTTTCTCTGCTGCAGGTGTTTAAGGTCCTTGTGAAGAAGAGTGCAGAGGAGAACTGGGTCGTTTTCAGGCGGTACACAGACTTCTCCAGACTCAACGATAAGGTGGGTTTGTGTCATCTGTAAATATTTTTGTCTGTTTATCTCAGGTCAGACAGAAGCTTTGTTTTATGATCATCCATCTGTGTTTGAAGACACTGTATTTGACCCTCTGCTCATTACTTTCAGCATGCTTTTTGAGCACACTGTGGAAGTGATTAGAGCTGCACAAAGAGGCTTTTATTCCTAAATAGCCAGAAGGCCTCAGCCAACTAGGGGAACAGGTCTTTCATGGTTTTGGGTCACAGACAATAGAACAGAGAAAAAATAAACCACGTGATGATACAGAGTGAAGAAAAAAGATTTCACAACAATAAAGACTGAGGTGAGAAAAGTGCAGCTTTTTTTCCTGCAGTTATTTCTGCAGCTCAGTCTGCAACATATTGATCAAAGCAAACACTGCAATGCACTATTTACTAAAGCAAACACAGGAGGGGCTTGGGAAGACAGGAGCTGGGAACACCCTGCTTTCAGTGAGGAGGGACAGGACAGGAGTGGGTGTGGACATCATCTCCTTCATTCCTGTGGGTTCTTCCACAGCAGCGGCTATAATCTTCACACTGTGAGGTTCAGCCTTCTGCAGAGAACATGCAGTAATTTTAGAAGCCTTATAGGTCATGCATTTAACTGGACGGTAATTTTTCAACATCAGCACAGTCTTGGTCTCTTCATCACATTAGTGAAATATTTACTGATATAAACATGTGCTTTTACTCACTTTGAGCAGCAAAGGCAGTGCAGCAATTAGAGAAGCCTCACAGCAGCCTTTACAGAACATCATGCACACAGAATGAAGAGGAGCAGCAGCAACACATGAACAGGTTCTCAGCATGCAGAGCTGCCTCCACACTGTGCAGCTGCTGCCAAAATGTTATTTGTTCAGTAGTTTGGACTTCAGCCAGCATCACTCCACTCTCATGCTCCCCAACTCTGCCAGCTCAGCTCAAACCACCAGGGAGGTGTGTTGTTATTCCTGCACATGTAAGAGACAACACAGGTTCTTCAGAGTTTGCATCAGTGTTCTCTTTTTTTCGTAAACGGATCATGATATGCGGCAAACCGGGCTTTTGCAGAATCTGTCATTGTGTAGTATGTCCACCAGAGTGTGCTCTGACTCTAGGGCCCAGCTTATCTGTTCTGTCTGTAGCACATCATCAAAGCAGCACCTGACTCTTCAGTCTCATCTTGGCTTCTAAAGCAGGGTTTTATAGCTAAATAAGAAAAATAATCTTGGTAAAGCAAGGGTAAAAAAAAATATCAGCTTTGTGGTCAAATGTGCAGCTTTTAGGGAGTTTTGTGCATCTTCATGGAGCTCAGGTAAACTCATTTATTCATGCAAGTTAAAAATGCCCCATGTCATGAAAGTTATTGTTGATTATTATTCATTTGTCACTGGTATCAGTGTCAAACTTCCATGTCAAACAGGCCCTAATATCTGGATTATATTTTGATGCTCCTGAAAGGACAAATGAAAGTTTGTGACACAGCACTTCATAAAATATCTATGCAGGCAGTAGAGCTGCACCATATATTGTTTCAGTATTGTCATAGCGAAAGCCCATGCGCAATAGTCATAGTCCCAAGGTACATAAATCACAATATATTTGAGCCTTTCAATCAGGTTTCTGTATTCTGTCTAGGCCCAATCACATTACTAATGGATCTGAATGAACGTCAACTTGTGTTTTTTACCACATTACATGCAACAACTCGTACAGTTAGAGCACCGTGTCAGCACTCTCTCATCTCACCTGCTGGTATCAGGGTCAGACAGAGTGACGTGCAGCATGTGTGGTCGAGCGACTGAGAGAGGAAGCGTTGAATGTGGGAGGAGCACAGCAGGGATTTGGACTATCTGACATTTTGATCATAATTGATGTTACTAAGGGCGCTTTAGTGAAGACAAAGATTCAGCTCAGAACGTGCTCTCATTTTGCTTTTCGAGCTGCCAAACAGTCATAGTTTAATGTCTGAGTACATTGTTTCTCAAAGTGCTTTGGCCCCTGCAGAAATCTCCCTTTGTCTCTCTGAAAGGTGGGCCCCCTTCACAAAATACACTGCACTTGTTCTGAAAATGTCTCCAAGAATAACTTTTCATTGATTCAAATCTCAGGAAAAAAAAAAATCAAGCCTTCAAAAATGCAAAATGTAGGAGGAGGACAAACTCTCTGGCTCTTTCTCACAGGCTGGAGGGGTGCAGGATGTTAACATATCATTCAGTCACAGAGAAAAACTTGAACGATGGAACCTCTGTAAAGGAGCACATTATTGAAAGTCTGACCTGATGTGAGAAGAATCACTTGCAGGAAATATCAAAGTAGTTGATGGAGGAAGAGGGAGACAGAGGTGAGAGTCTTTTATCATTTCAGGGAGAGTCAGGGAGAATTCATCTGTACAAAGGGAAGAAGTAAACTTAAAAAAAACCTAACAATATATCTTGCAATACATTGCAAAAAACAAAAATCATCACAATGTCAGTTTTTCCCAATATCGTGCAGCCCTAGCAGACAGTCTGTGAAAGGTCAGATTTGACAGGATTTGGCTGCAGTTGGGACAAAGTAAAAGTTTAATCACATTTCTCATATGAACAAACATACATGCATAGAAGTTCACATACACAAGTTCCCAGTGATGTCGAAATACAGTCGGACAGTGCTTTATCTTAGTTTCCATACATCTGTTGGAACTAAAGAGAATCCTCCTTGTTTTCATCAGAGAAAAAGCAGAGATGGAAGTACACAAGCTCGCCGTTCTTGTTCCAGGCGAGGAGTGAACTTTAAATCTGCAGGTCAGAAGTTTTTGGAACAGTGATTTTAACTCAAGGTGACAGCAATCACATCCTCTATAGAAACACCTCGACCACTCCTGCAACATCATCCGCTCTGCTGATCTCTGGGATGAGTAGTATGGATTGTTTTCACACAAATTGTGCCAAACACCTACTTTATTCTAGAAACCTCACCTCATTCATCGCCCCACACACTGAGCAGCAGGAGTCCAGAGTCTTCCAGTGAGACGGTCTCAGAGTGAGGGTTTCAGGGTCGGCACAAGGGGAATGTATATACGTTTTTTTTTCCTGAAGTCTGAGGAAAGAGCTGCAAGGCAAAGACACGTTCAGATTCAGAGCCCACCACCAAGCTGTACAGTTTTTTTTATAGATTTGTGTATTCAGTTTTCTGTCAGTCTGTCTTTTACCTGATTACATTGATTGTTTTTCCTCTATGCCCAAGTCCTCATTGCAAACACTAAAATTTAAGTATGACTTATGTCGGAAAAAAATGTCCTATTTGATTTTATGAGCCACATTCGCCAGAAGCGTCCGGACAAATGTCTTATCTAAAAGACAAAAATGACCCCTGGAAGGCCAGTAAAAATGGATTTGAACAACAGTAATGTCTTAATACAAGAAGATAAATATGTACATTTTCTTATCCCATCAAAAAATTTATTTTTGAAAGCCTCAAGTGTCATTTTGGTTTTTAATATCTTGACTTTAGACATTTTTCTGGACCAGATGTGGCTCATAATAAGTCAAATAAGACATTGTTTTCTAAAATTAGATTAGACAAGATCTAGAATTATTTTCTTAGCTGGTGCATCTACACCTTTTTTCTGTAACTACTGAGGCTCTGTACCTACTTCGAAAAGATTTTTAAAGTTCAACTTTCATCTAAGTCTAATTCTGTTTCTGTTGTTTTTCTCAATATTCAAAAGTTCCTCACTTTTAAGAGCCTTAACTTTTACTTTGAAGCATTTGGTTTCCAGGTCACCTTCTAGATTATTTAAGTATGTCAAATATATCCAACGCAAACAGGATTTTGTTTAATAACAAGCAGCTCCAAGTGCATTAAACCAGTTGGCACTGGTCTGCACATTAAAGGTCACACCCTCAGCATCTGACAACACGTGTTGTATTAAATCAGCAAACGTACTGGCTTTTGAAAGAGGAGCGAGGAGAGGAGGGGCGTTGAGTAAAACCATCAAAGATAAAATGAGGACCACCGAGGCAGCAGCTCAAAAACTCAGTTAAACCAGCAACTACATGGGAATCTAGATTAGATTTATGGGTTTAGCCACTTCTCTAAATATCCCGAGAATAAAAGGAAAGGATTCTTTAAATCCAGCAGCTATACAGCTACTTACTGCTCAGACAACTACAGCTACACAGTGCTGAAGGAGCTCTACAACACACACATCGAACAACATATTTACATTCTATTTCTCAATAAAAGATTTCAAGTTTTCACGGCAGTATATTGGAAAAACAGGATCAAACACTTGCATGTCGACAGCTGTCAGGGTAAATTGCCTTTGAGGAACATTATCATACAGTTTGATACATTCAGGGTTAAAAATGTTGTCGGGTCTTGGAGGTTACATGATGTTGATTTTAAAAACACATCATGACTCTTTTAGCCAACCAGGCAACCTCGACAGATGCTTCCACCTTTCAGAAATCCTCTGTGTGCACTTTTTCCAGCTTTTCCTTTTAGTCCTTTTTGACCCTGGATATTCTGTTTTATATGTTTGAAACAGCACAAAAAGTTGTGACACTCAGTCTGCTGTCTCTTTTTTTGTGTGTGTCTAGCTAAAAGAGATGTTCCCAGGTTTCCGCCTCTCGCTGCCTCCAAAGCGCTGGTTCAAGGATAACTACGACAGTGACTTCCTAGAGGACAGACAGCTGGGACTGCAGGCGTTCCTCCAAAACCTAGTGGCACACAAAGACATTGCTAACTGGTATGTGGCAGGATAACTCAGCAGTTTAGTCCAGGGCACTCTGCTTTCTCAAATACACAACACATTCATTTCAAAGGCATATTTCAATCAGTTTTCACTCTAGATTTTTAACTGAAACAAAATATCAGACAGAAAGACTTTAAGGATGTGGTCATGCTGGCTATTCAAGCAGTGTTGTACTCAAGCATGACCCATGACCCCTAACCCACCATGAAGCCTTTGTTTCCAAGATGAGGTCTCATCAGAGTCAGCACAATGGAGAATACACAGGACATGGCAAGTTACTTTATGGCTTCTGTAACATTGTTTTGGACTGACTACCATCTAATATCCTGCATGGCCTTGGGTATTTCTTGACTTCAGCATTGATTATAAAGAAAACCAACATCCACTGGTTGTAATTGGACTTGAAGAAAAATGCCCAAGTAAAAAGTCTAATTGAGGTCTAACTTTTAATAATATGTTTAAATGATGCTTATGTGGAGCAGTCACATCACAACAGGTAGCTCCCAGAGTTAATTGTTTTTAGATGGTGTTCCTAATAAAAAATAACAATTTATTTTGTGAAAACTCATCAAGATGATTTATTGTTTGAGATCACTCAGGGCAGTTAAAAAGCCACAAACAAGCTCAAGAGAACACTGAAAACTTCATGCACTGATACAATCTTGACCCTGTAATCTGGCTGTTTATTCATTCTTGATTGTTAAGAATATAAATGGAATGAATATGAGATCTTGAAATTTAGTTTGTCATTTACTGACACTCAAATAAAATCATAAAATCCTCAGATTTATGAGACTTAAAACAAGCAGATTGCTCAAACTTAGCCTAAAAATGATGAGGACTTGTAATTAATTCTAAATATGTATGGATGTGAGTTAGCAATTTAATATTTTCGAGCTCATGAATCATCAAAACTCCACACAGATTTGAAATGAAGTGTTTGATTTTCTTTCACAGCGTGGCGGTGAGAGAGTTTCTGTGTCTGGATGACCCACCAGGACCCTTTGACAGTCTGGAGGAGAGCAGAGTGAGTGTTCAGAGCCTGTTTTTGCAACATGCTGCATGCTAATTATTGTTTACTGAAGGTACTATACAGTCAGATACTAAGGGTTTAAAGAGTTGCACGGATTTTTGCTGTGCTGTTTATTAAACTTTAATACTGAAGCTATGAAAAAGCAAGTTGTGTAAATCTCAAAAATCTTGGAAAGAGGCACCCCAGACTCTTAAAGAGGATACTTATGAAACCCAAAAATCATAAATCAGGAACATAATACTCTGTTTTACTTAAATGCCTGTGTTTTCTTTGCAAAGTCTCAGAGTTTAAACTCAAACATAGTAGAGGAGAGAAAAAATAAGGTGCAGGTGTGTTTTTGTCTTTTACAGTGTCATTTCTCCTCTCTGTCTTCACTTCAATTTGACATATTTTAATGAAAAATACTTTGTTTGTGACAATGCAGCTCATGTAACCTGATTCAGTGACATTAAAGAGGATTTATGATTCCTGTAGACACGAGGCGGGTTGTTTGTTCTGGTGATGGCTGGAGACACACATGAGCACTTAGATCATAACTTTTATTCTTACATCTTGAAGTCATGTTACATCTGTTTTTGCCTGACCTGCTGTTGGATTTAGGCCCCTAATTTTAAAAAATTCAGATCATTTTTTAATATTAGCTTTTAAATAGCCAGAGTCTTGGGTATTATTTCCCAACAGTCATATTAGATGAACTGATTTAAATAGGAAAGGGCAGGACTCAGTAGATTAGTAATGAAATGTCAACAACATGTACGCATGCTTAATGAGCAGCTGCAGGGCATGTTGAAATCACCTAATCTTACCTAAACAGACTTACTCAGTGTTATAATAGGGTGTAATTTCAGAGCCTGTTCATCCAGGAGGAGAGAAGACATTGACAGGTAACAGCTCTGAGTGAAGACCTCCTCTCAGGTGTCAAATAGACAGACTGTTCTACTTTAGGTTAACTCAGGGTTAAACTAAAGGGTGACTCGTAACATCAGACAATAAAGGTGTCATGAGTTTTATATGAACAACCTCATTAAACAGCCAATCACCTCCTCAGGCAGGCAGTACAAATGTTTCGAAACGTGTAACTTTAGATTTATCACAGCCTGAGATCAGTTTGGAGTCTTGTAAAACATTGTCCAGATATTTATCCAACCCATGTCCCCGCTCTTAAAAATACTCCCTCTCTTTATCTTCCTCCTCATCCTCCTCTTCGCCTCTGTCTCTGCCTTCCTGCAGGCTTTCTGTGAAACTCTGGAAGAGAGCAACTACCGCCTGCAGAAAGAGCTGCTGGAGAAGCAGAAGGAGATCACCTCCCTCAAGATACGGCTAGAGGAGAAAGAACAGGCCATCCTGCTGCTGGAGAAGCAAATCAAGTCAGTAGACGTGCTGAAACACACAGGAGTTACATTAATTTGGTCGTGTTTCATTCGTTTATTTATATAACATCTGCAAAATACATACAACACACTGGAAGTTTTGAAGTACATGTGAACTTGTGAGTTGCTGATGGGTAGCATGAAGACTATTAAGAGCCAATACAAAACAAACTGGCAACACTTTATTTTATAGGTCTGCAAATTTCATTATGATAAAGCTTTAAAAAGATATTTGTTTAAAATTATCCACAAATTTCCTGACAATTGAGTGAATATTGGTGAAATTTCCTCCAAAGTTCAAGGTAAGTAGATGAAAACTACTGAATAATTTAGAGCTAATTGTTGACCTTACTTCATGTTACTCCAAATATATTTATCACCTGCTTCTCAGGACATAGAAGACAATTCTTCCTACATTTTGTGGTGAATTCTGGTATGATTTTAAAAAATTATTCACAATGTGTCCCCCACTTACCTTGAAACTCAGGGGAAATTCACAGAAACTGGACAAAACAGTCACTTGCTGACTGTGACTTCCTTGCAATTAAATGTAGACGTCATTTTTAAGAGGATGAGGATTTAGATATATAGGTGTAAAACTAGTGTAACTATTTTTAAAGATGGAAATGAAATAGCATCAAACTAAAACTACAGCAATCAAATATTTGATATGTTTTGTCCTTTGTGTGCATGTGTGTCTGCGTACGTGTGTGTGTGTGTTTGTGTGTGTCAGTGGTGACTGTGTGAGCCCAGGGTCATTGTGTGGTCTATCAGCTCAGGGCAGTGAGAGCAGCGTTGAAGTGGACGTAGAGTCATCGGCTGCAGAAGCTGATCAGGACATGCCTGAAGACAGCAGGTAAAATAATTACTCAAACATCACACAAAAGGAAGGGAAGGTGATGAAGAGTAGACATGCCAACAATTAGAAAACATGCCCTCATATTAATGAAAAGGAAAAAAAATCAAATCAAAAGCGTGACGTTTCCATTATTTCCATATGGACATACTTGTGCGCATGAGCCCTACGTGAACAGCGACAAATGATGAAGTTCAACAAAACCAAATCAGGTTCCACTGTCACTGATGAAATGCTGAAGCAAAAAGTCTCTTTCAAAGGCAAAAAGAGAGGTTGATGTTGGGCAATGAGTGTTTCAGGGAAAGTGGGGAATGATTTTTTCTGTGGAGTTCCCATATGCAAAGAGAAAGTTGCAGTTCTTCAGGAGTATAACCTCACACATTATTCATCTGAACATGTGAAGCAGTATGCAAAGAACCATGGGGATGAGCTGACACAATGGGCTGCACAGCTAAAGAAAGAGCTGTCAACTCATCAAAATTTACACAGAGAGCAAGGAAGGAGGCAAATCAAAGAACAAGTTCAGACTTAATGATGTCAATCTTAAAGCCGCTCGAAAGGTTTCAATTGACACCCTCTGGGCACATGTGGCCCAGCTTTCTGAGGGGAAGAGCTCTCAGGTGTCTGACAACAAGAATTCAGCAAGAAAAGACAAGTGTGACAAGTCTGGAAGAGTTAATAATGATGAGAGGAACAGCTGTTCAAGCAGTTGATTGTTTTTTGTGCAACACCTGAAGTGACTCTCCTTATGATAAGATTGGATGCTTAGGAGCTCTCAGGTAATTTGAGTTTGAGAAAACTGCTCTGGATGTTCACACTTCTAGAAGAAAAAGAAACATCTAATTCTTTTGTCATTAATACTGCATTGTATTAAATCAAGTTTTATATGTAACTAGAATAGGCACAAAGACAAAAGAAATCACGTGTTAAAAGTTTTTTACTTCATGATGCTGAAAATATATTTAGTGGGGGACAAATCAGGACTGCAAGTGTAGCTGCTAAATGATTTGTAGACAATGTCAAAATGATAATTATTGATATTTCAAGATCTCAGCAGTCTGAACTCCTGTGTGTTTGAACAGGTATGTTCAAAAACAGGTTTATATGAGCAAGAGTATCAAAAGCATCAGCATATATGTATAAGAAGGGCACTATTTGAATAGTATGGTGTCTCAAATTTCTTTGAATTTCATTTTCTGAAGCCCCCTGAGGAGGTATTTCCTAAGAAGTTGTTCAAGGTATTATAACATGCCAACTCTTTGAATTCTTTCCACCTGATTGTTTTGCTTTCTTGTGTTTTTTCACTTTTTGATTCCACAGCAGTGCCGCCCCAGTCTGAAACAAGCCCGCTAAAGTGTGAGGTACCTTTAAAACCAGCATCGCAGGTTTCCTCTGTGTTGGACTGTCTCTTCTTCTTTAACTTGCATCCCCCTGTTAACTTTTTAACTCTCATTCTGTCACGTCTCTTTTACAGTGTTTTTTCTGTTTATAAGTCGGTCTTGATGCAGCACTCACATGATCTGTGTACAGTTGGTTATTGCTGTTTTACTCAGCAGTCCTGGTGGCTGTACATGTGACCTGTGAGTAATGAGTTAAGATTAACTTTGAAGAGTTAAAACCTGTCGTTTCAGTGTTTATCAGGCTGTGGCTGGAGACAGTTTATTTTCAGAGGAGATTGTTCAGGATATCTGCTCACATTCAGGACACATTTAAGAGTCTGAACACATCAAGCTACAGCAGTTTTCTCAACATGACTGTATGAAGGAAAGAGTAAGGGCAGGTCTTTCCGCTGGCCATTGTAATTTAGATCAGTGTTTGCCATGTCTTGAGTTTTGATACGTTACGTTACGATACGTGTTTAGCCTCTTTGTATGCCTGAAATGTGAGGAAGTGCACATATGGGTTTGAACCCACGGATTGGCTATTTAGCTTTATGAGGAGGAGCAATACAATACAATACAAAATAGTTCACCATGTCTACATTTTGAGTTCTGAACTCTGAAACCGATCCGTCTCCAGCCGTGTTGTGTTTTTATGGTCCTGCTGTGTTGTTTGCTGACTGTGGCTCCTGCATCATATGTGACTAACAGCTGCTGTTAGAGCTCCTCTTCACATGGTGATGTTTGCTCACTGCGCTGGGCGTCGCAGGGTTTGGGATTTCAGGTGTTCTCCTCCCTCTCTCATACACCTGCTGCCAAATATACACACAGACAAACTGAAAAGCTTCTCTATCCATCAGAAAAACACTGTTACCTTCTTCATGATGATCAAACAGAGCCAGTTCAGAGGTGAAACTTCAGATTCAGCAAAAATAGTCTGATGGCCATTTTATTCCCACATTGCAATTGCGATTTATACCGCTATTATTTTTAGGCTCCCTATCGTATGTATTGTTGTATTTCTTGTTTTCAATAAGAAAACACATGCATGAGAGAGAAAGTAGGATTTTTAGGAAAAAGAAGAAAAAATCACAAATGAAACTATTTGCATGTTCAGGTACATCTCAAAAATTAAAACATTAAAAAGTTCAGTATTTTTGGTCACTCATTCAGAAGGTGAAACCCAGATATTATATAAACTGATTACACAAAGAGTGAATTAATTCAAGTCATTATTTCTTGAAATGTTGGTGACTATGGCTTAACGGAAACTAAACTCAGTTTCACAGAAACAAGAATATTATATGGCCATTTTTTTGGCCATTTACGAGAACTTAAACTTATTTTTATTGCCACCTCTTGCCGTTTTTGCCACTTTCCACCACTCAGATTGTTGCTCTTGCAAAGGTAGTTTTCAACAAGTTGGCTCTTTGGTTTAGCAGGGTTGAGTAACACTGGTGTAGAGCATACAAATTCTACTGCAAAAAAATGTATCTGGTATTCTGACACACTGTCTGCAATCAGAATATCAGAGCAGGCCATTTAATCTTATTTGCAATGAATTTCTCAGCCTTAAATAAGACCTTCTCATCAAGTGAAAATATGCACAAATCACAGTGACAGAGAGTAGAAATATAGACAAAGAAGAAACTTTAAGCCAATGTTAGATGGTAAGAGTAAAGTGTGACACTAAATTAAAAAATGGAAAGGACATGATGATAGCAATAGCTTCACTTGAATTACAAGAAATATCCTCTTGTTAAGTTGTAGATAATAGAAGTCCAGCAGTGTGAGCTTGGAGAGAGTTGGAGTTGCAGCCTGTCATCCTTCTGTGTTTCTGGTGATGTGACTTTAATAACATGTTGTTCATTTTCTATCTTCTACAAGGACGTCTAAAAAGTTGAAATATGCGAGCATCTGGCTTCATGTTGTTTCAGTCCTCGTGTTGTGTTGGATTATTGAGATGGATGAGTAAGATGCTGAGTGTCCTCTCTCTCTCTCTCTCCGTGTGTTTGCAGATGTGAGGTCCAGCCGGTGCGATCCTCCGCCTGTTGGTGCGGGCCGTCACTCAGCGCGTCTCCTCCGGTCATCCAGGTCACTCAGCTCTTCCACCAGAAGCTGGAGCACTAATGACAAACACCTCCTGTTCCCTACCTCCCCTCTGTTTCTGTTCATATTTCTATGAACTTTCTGCCCCCTCCCCGTAACCTGACTGTCCCATCTTTCAACACACCTTCCCTCTAAACCTCCCTGTTTGCGGCCGCTGCTTCACCTACTACTCGAGGATCTGCTGCAGCCTTGAACTTGAACTAGTGTGAGCGGGACTGAAGGCAGCTTTTTTAATCCTGCAGGAGTTGGTTTGAATTGTATTTTCCCTTTATGCAGTGGGTGGTGGGGTATTTTATTTGGCATCTGCAGGAGAATTCTCCTGAGATGCAGGATCTAAACTTACTCGACAGTTCTGAAAACCTCAGACTGAGATCTCTTAAGCTGTACAGGGACGCCTCCTCCATTTTTTTTTAGCCTCAGACCGTGGCCACCTCATCCTGCAGTTTCAGAGGCAGAGTTGGCTCCTTGACCAAAAAAAGAGAAAGGACTTGAAGATACATTTCCCCTGGGTGGTTTGGTGACTTATAGAAGTGACAATCTACAGAAGTTCATCTCACAAGTTTCTGCAGACGTTCATTGCTTCATAGCTGCTTGGTGTGCAGAGGAACGATGCCCCCGTGTGGCTGCAGAAGTCTGGATATATTGAATTTCTCAGGATAAAATGAGTAAGTAGGTGGATATCAGAGGAGTGAAGACTTCTGTCAGCAGGTTGGATCATGTTCTTTCTTCAAACTGCCACAAAATCAGTTAACACCTCACTGTTTCCACTTTTACTCACATTTTATGTGTTTTGAAATGTTTCCCCTGTGTCACTGGTGTCGTGTGTAAGCACTGTGGTGAGATCTGAGACAGACAGTGAAATAGGAACATACTGTACAGAGACAGAGCCAGGGGACTGTGGCCTAAGGTTGTGTTCTCTCCGTTGATGTAAACACTATCATCATGTCTCCTTCATCTTGTGTTCACATAAATCCTTCAGCTGCTGCGTGTTTATTATCACAGTTTAAGTAAAGTTCTTGAATACTTTTCACAGACCTCCCCTGGCGCCTCGTTACCTAACTGTGTGGACTGAGACATGACCGGACAAACTGAGGGCTTCATGATATTCTGATGGTAGTTCAGCCATTTTTACAAAACCAAGTTTTCTATCTGATCATATTGATGCAGATCATTTTGATTTTAGCTGATGGAGGTTTGAGAATTACCCCTCAGATTCACTCAGATAGATCTTGTTTGACTTCTTGTAAACAGTGCCCAAGCAGGAAGCGACCTGAGCATTGTTTTATTTTAGATATATAATATCTAAACAGTGAGAAATGCAGTACAGATAAACTACTATTTTGACCCTGGCAGACAGTTTCTGTATCCATCTGTCACCTGTGTACTAAGAAATGGGGAATTTTAGATCACATCTTAACTCAAGTTGACACAACGGGCTGTTAAGTTTTCTGCTCTTAGAGTTTTGCGCGTGGGTCATCCACAGCTGACCTCAGTGTGGTTTTTTCTTTCGTGCCGTCACAAAGGTTTGTATGTCATGGATGCTCGGATTTGTTATGACGTTTGCTTGCTGTCACTTCACTGCATATGAAACCACTGGAGCATTTTTGTAGACTGGCTGAACTTTAACCCAAATCATTTTTCACCTGAGTCTTGTTTGGACACACTTCAACATTAAATTAAAAATGAAAAACATCATTTTTGGATCCACATAAGTAGACATCTTCAGCCAGCAGTGGTGAAGCAAGCTGTAATAGCTGTAAAGTAACCTGACCACTAAAAGTTTTTGTTTATGTCCCGGACAAGTTCAGATTGTTATTGAGCACATTACTGAAAGGATCCCCACAGATTTAGAGCTTTGTACTGATGTTTGAGATACTGTTTTTAAGAGGAAAAAAGTTATTATGTTGCCTTCTTTGAAGCCACAAGACTCCAGTGACAAAAAGCTGATTTTCTGATGCCAGAAAACTACAAAGGTCATGAAAACAGCTTTTTGATTTCCATCTGTTTTCAGATTAACTCCAGACTTGGTAAAGAGATGCAGAGAAACATCACACAAGGCTTCCTGAAGAGATTGACATTTTTTGTTGAAGGTTAATACGCTATATTTTGGCCAAAAGCAGTTGTTTCAGTGCTGTTCTTCAAGGCAACAGACTCCATCTGTAAAAATGGTAAATTTGATGCAGTTTCCGTTATTGCACTATAGTTTAGTTTTGGGATGCGATTTTGAAATATCACACACACACCCACATACACAGAGGACAATTTCTCTTTTTTGAATGACTCTGGTCTTTCTGATCAGCAGAACCTTTAATTTAATAGTCCAAACAACAGCGGCTCAGTTTTGAATGTCTCACTTGACGTTACTTAGTGAGAACAGATGACGCAATCCAAAACTTAGATTATGCAGAAAGACATCAGCAACAACCAGCAGCTCATCACTTTAAAAGCTACAGAGTGAGATGGTAGTGAGATGCTCTGCACGACCTCTGCATCTCGCTCTTTGATCTGACTAATGTGACAGTCGCCACACGCTCCATGTGCTGGTCTTCTCTTGAACAGAGCCAGGGGCGCTCATCTCAAACATCAGTTCATATGTCAGAGTTGGTCATTTGATCTGGTTTCAAAGAAGTTTGAAAATGATCAGACAGTAAGGTTTGGCGGTCTGCCTGGGAACAGATTAGAAACAACATTCATGCAACTGAGAGTTGGAGCTGAAGCTCCTGTTTTTTTTACTGGAGACCGGTTGCTGTATGGAGAGTGTTATAACAGCCGTTTCTGGTTTAAATACTCATCCTACACTTAAAAAAAGGTCCGTCTCATCAGGGATCCTCTCTGTAATGCTGTCAGAGGCTTCAAATGACAGGAGCACAGGAAGAAACCTTCATCGCTCGCTGGTTCAAAGAATATTTAAAACCACATCTCAGTTACCGCTGATCAAAAAACAGGAGAAATGAGACTTCAGACTTTCTTTTACTTAATCTGTGAATCTGTTAATTCAGGACTGTAGTTCTGATAACTGATGTACTGGACTGTTGAACACTCAGCTAAGCTGTGTATCCAGACTGTTAACAGGCCTCCTCATCCTCAAAGCCATATTTTTATGACCCAAATAACTTCAAAGAGAGAGATCTTTCAAAAGAAGTGATGCTGGCAGACCTGCTGTGCTTTCCTCTCTTTGATGAAGCGTGTAATAACTGTAGTGGATGTTTGATTGTCTCAAACTGGCCTGGGAAGGTCATGTGATGCACTTTATGGATGAATGGCGACCCATACTGTTTGCTAGGATTAGTTTTGTACAGCTTCATGTATTTGGGACAGAGATGTGCCTTTTCTAACACTGTTTTTCTGTTAGGATGCTTGTCATGTTCCTCAGTTTAGTTCTCTTGATTCCTCTTGTGCAGAAGTGCCTTAGAGATCTTTCACTTTACGTTTCACCTGTTCAAACAGCTTTATAGGTTTGTGTTTCACTACTTCCTCTGAGAGTTTAATGTTTTTGTAATCCTAAGAAATTATAATCAAGTCTTAGTTCACATGTACACATGTAGTTGCACTATATAATGTTTTTATGAATAACATTTCACTACTTAAATCCTGGACTCAAAGGGATAATCCACTGGGATAATCTGCTCAGTAGATACTATAATGTTTATCAGAAGGAAATATTTAATTCACTCATTAATAAACATGGATGATGTATGAGTGTGTGGTTTTTCTCCATGTGTTAAGGCATCAGTACTTTGTGTTTGTGTTACAGAAAGACTTTTTAAAATGCTAATAAATTCTAATAGTCCATCTTTACTGTCAGCTGTAACTCCAAAAATACAACTTAAACAGTGGACACATCGTATACATTCTCCCTTTGTTGTGTCAGGGATTTATTTGCACGTTTTTGGCTTTACAAGCAAGTATTCTGAGATTTTACTGCTTTTACATGCCGCTGTGTTAGAGCTAGAAAAATTTTCATGCAAAGAATCAGACCACAGTAGTTGATAGAACATCAGGAATACACAGAAACTGATTAAGCTGATTTAAATTGTTGATCAACATCACTGACTCTGATGTATTTGGTTTTTGATCTGAAAACTTGACTCAAATGACACATCTATGAGTATAGAGATGTCCATGCATAATAAAGGGATAAATGCATAAAGGGATAAATAAAAAACCAAAAGGGTCCTGTGGGTGGTCCTAGCTGAGAAAAAATAGAAGCAGTATTTTGAGGTTGAAAATATGCTCAGATCGTATATCCTGTAAAAGCAGATGGATGAAATTGTGTTTTGAAAAGAGGATAAAATGCCATCTGATCTCCTTGTGGAGGTTCAGCTAGAAGCGGGGAGCACTGACAGGAAGGTCAAAGGTCACCTTTGGTCCCTAGTTTTGATTTTAGGATGGCAAGCAGAGCCTTTGCTGGAGACTATTTGCCTGATGAGATCAGAAATGTACTTAGGTGCAAACCCAGGCCGTGTTTTGAAAGTCCGTAATAAATCCTAAAATCTTGAAATCAATTCTGTAATGTATCAGAAGCCAGAGAAACTGACGCAGGAGTGATGTTGGCTCCTTATAACTTCTTGCGCAGAGATGGGCAACAACACCATGGACGTCGTGTCATACGGGCCAAAGTATGGTAGCTTGCGCGTCCTGAAGGCAGCATGAATTAATGCTGAGAGGTAGAAACATACGCTGCCCTCCAAATCTCATCTTTTTCAGGAGCGTCCCTGATTGTTTCAGCAAGACAATGCTTAGACACATTCGGCACCTGTTACAACAGCGTGACTTTGTAGTAAAAGAGTGCGGTCACTGGACTGGCCTTCCTGCAGTCCAGACCTGTCTCCCATTGAAAATGTGTGAAGCATTACAAAGCGCAAAATGTGACATCGAAACTCAACAGACCCTTGGGAAAGATTTCTACCTACAAAGCTACAGCAGTTTGTATCCTCAGTTCCCAAACGCTTACTGAGTGTAGCTAAAAGGAAAGGTGATGTAACATATTGGTATACATGACAGTTTCTGCTTTTGGAGGCTTTTTTTTTGAGTGATTTTAATGTTTCATCTAATCATTGACATATAAAAGGGAGAGACCTATGATTCATTTTGTAGTTAGTCCCCATAAAAAAAAATCACCTGTCAACCCAGCTCAGGTAAAGCCTCAAACCTCTTTTATGCCCTGTGTTTAATGTCAGCACAGAGGTTTCAGGTATCCCTGAACTGAGGTTATTTACTGAATCATTAAGTAGAGCACAGGAAATCTGCAGTATGTTTTAAAGGTTTAAATGCTCCAAAATGGTACTGGCTGTAGGATATTTATCAATTTGTTTTGATGACACGCTGTGTTCATTTTTTTTCATCTCCAAGGCCGACTGTAACCCATGATCCTTTTGGGAAATCCCCCCAAAGATTAACACACATTATGCAACTGACAGAGAAATTTGTACCATGAAACAGGGTTAAAATGTCAGCATCACTTTAAATCAGGCTTTCAGTACTTAAGCTTCTCACTGAGATGTATGGCACTATAAGTAATACTCATTATAATAAACACGTTGTTACAGTTCTTCACAAGGCAAAGGTGTTGAGACAACAGTTGTTTTCTTTCTCCTCAGCTCCGACTGGGATAGTTACTATCTTGGTCAAAAGCTGTAGAAGTTTTTGAAATTGTAAAAGCGAGCATGGTGAACCAAAGAAAGCTTGAGTTCAGAAAACATTGGAATAAACATTCCTGCACACTATGATGTGTTCACACTGTGAGCCTGGCAGCTGTTTATTGTGGTGTAGAGGGTCATATGTTCTTTGAATCTCAGTTTACTGCTGCTCATATAAACAGAGAGATGCACCATTTTAAATCTCATAACAAACCCAGAGAGCAGAACAACAGCTCTTTGTCTGATCTCTCTGACTTTACTGCTCACACACTTAGAGGGGCTGAAAAGTGATCATGCTTGGACATTTCAATTTCCTTTTAATTTCAATGGAGATGATGCAATAAAAAGTCCTACAGGGTGATTTTATTGTTGTGACTAAGTCCTCTAATTGTTTATAAGATGAAGAGTCCCTCCCGAACCGTGACTGACTCCTGACCGTGTTTCCACCTGAGGCATGACAGCGGTTTTGTCTCCAATTGCAAGAGTCTGTTTTATTGTTTATGATGAAAAATAACGGTAGGTGTGAAATTTTAATGTCTGTAATCTGATCACAGCATCAAGACTCCTCTTCATGCCCTCTCTTAAATAACTCCAGTGTCCCCTCAGCTCCAGTGTGGGATAAGAAAACTGTCAATCTGTGTGGGCCTTTTCTCTTTCACCTGTACAAATAATAGTATGAAACTCATCTTCTTCAGTGTTTGTCTGCTGTTAGAGCAAAGTCATTCTTACGCTTTGACAAGTTTAATCATTCACAGATATTCACATCCTGCTCTCTTTGTCCCTTTTCCCCTCCTGTTGTCTGAAGCCATGGAGTGGAGAAGCAGCATCCTCTGACAGTGAGAAATGAAGTGTTGAAAGAAGCAGTTCCTTGAGTGTCTACTTGGGGCATCGTACCCTTTTGATCCAAGTTGCTCATTCTCTTTTCTTTACCCACACACACTGAGTATGTCCTATTGTATTTGCATTTTTTTTAAATCAGAGCATTAAGCACTTTAAAGGTTATTCTGGCCAGTTTTCATCAATGTTTTGAATTTTTGTGGTAATTATGGTTTTATGTTTGCATAAAACAAACATTTAGTCCACTCCAAATTTGCTAAAACTATTTTAAAATTTAGATAGTCACATTTACATATATCACACAAAAAATGTGAGATAATTTTGGATCAATCACATGTGATCATCGATCAAATGGTAAGTTATAAGAAACTAAAAGCAAAACATGTTGTCTGGCAGCCATGTGTTATGGATATTAAGATACTTTGTTTTTCATGAAAGCATACACTGAAGCATCAACTCCACTTACCTTATACTAGGCTGACTGAAAGTTCAGTTGAGCTAACATTTCCACAGAATGGCAAGTTTCACTCCTCTTTTTTGAAACAACATTTTAAATTTAAGTAATTGTCTTTAAACATAGAACATTTGATTGCACAAGCTCTTGTAGCTCATTGGATTACTATTTTTTGAAACCTGTTTTAATGAACTGATTTCAACAGAAACCAAAGATCTGTGCCATAATCATTAGTTCTAAAATAAGAGTTAATCAGATTGACTCCTATCCATCATGATGTTCTTTCTGAAGGATCTTCCACATGTTTTCAATGAATTAAACGAATCCACTCCAATTTTAGGCCCTTCCTTTACAGCTAAAGTCATGGGTCAGATGCCATAAAATTGTCCTTTCTATCATTGTCACATTAGAGACAAACGTGCAGCACTGTGGGTGTATTGTTCACTTGAATCAGTGTATTGATCTAGTGTATAATATGATAATACTGTACTGGATACCTGCCTTTTCTTTGTTTGCAGATTTATTGTTTTTTATACCTCATCAAATTTTATTATATTCCTCATGGTTTCCTATAATACCAGCCTGCTGGTTTCTGTTATTTTTGTGTAAAAGAAAGTGTGTAATAGAATGAAAGTGTCTCATCTCTTGTAAGCGTGCACAGAGCCTGAAGCAGAAAAACTCAGAGAAAATTCAGAACCAGCTTTTTGATTCCCACCAAGCTTTCTAGATATAACTGAAGGAACATCTCCAAACTAACTCACTCTATGGTAACTCCTTGGTCGACAGGGTAGTTACATGACTTAGTATACAAGGGCGCTCCGTAGAGGCCGTGTGTCTCAGAAGGACGTGACAAGAGCGTGAGCAAATTGTTTAACAGTTCACAGTTTCAAAGATTGTGGAAGAAATCTCCAAACAAAAGGGACCAAAACTAAGACTGTATGGACCTGATCGTCAAGTCCTCAGGCAACCCTGCATTAAAAACAGACCTGACAGACCTGACCTGAAATTACTTCATGGGCTCAAGATCCCTCCAAACCAATTGTCCATGAACTTAGATCTTCACTTCATCCATAGATACAGGTTTAGACTGTACCATGGGAAGAGGAAACCTAGCCTAATAAACTAAAAACACTGGAGACGTTTCTGGACCTGAGCCTGTTGAAGATGGACTGAGGGGAAGTGAAAAACTGTCCTGTGGTCTGATAAACCAAAATCTGACACTCTTTTTGGAAGTCATGGAAGCTGTGTTCTCTGCTCTAAAGATGACTCAACTTGTTACCAGTTCAATGTTCAAAACCAGAATCCCTGATGGTCTGAGGACCATAAGAGTCCATGGCATGTGGAGCTTACAGCTTCATTTATGCTGAACTATAGAGACAGGTTGACAGGGTTTGGCAGGGTCAGAAAACAGGACTTTGGAATTTATGTGGTATGATAAGCTGAGCCTTTTCTAATACTGGGAAATGATTCCAACAGCAAGTTCACAGAAAATAATTTTTAAAAGATTTGTGACTGCATTCTTGTAAACTTTATAAGCACTGAGTTTTAATCATCAAATGAACAGATGATGTGGCCTATGGTCAGCACGCCCCCTCATGATCACGTTTCTAATTCTTCAGCTCAGTAAAATGGTTAAAATTAGAAAAAATATTTCCAACGTGAAGTCATTTATGGCCACATATGAGATTTGATTAAGACAACAGGAGGATTAATCACTTCTGCTTCCTGTATGTGAAGATCCACTGTTATATTTCCAGCTGTATGAAGTGCCATATATGCCCTTCTTTTTCTGCTTATATAAACCGAATGCTCTATATTCCTATTGATGTCAAATCACTTTTACTCAGAAATAAATTTACTAGAAGTCTGACCCCATTTCTCCCAGCTCTGATCTTTCTGGCTTACGATTTTCTGTATAGGATTCTGTCAGGCTTCTGATAATCTCCACAGTATATTGGTGAACTACGTACAACCTTTTGCCTCAGTGAGGCCTCTGAGTTACTCTGAACCATGTCTGCTTCTCTCAGGCCATAAAACATCTCCTTTTTGTAGCCAGATTAATGGAGAAGCTTCTGATGCCTCTGACGGATTTTGAATTGATGATTAATGCGTCTGAAGAAGAAGAAGTTGATGTCAGGTCAACCTGATCCTGTCCGTGTTTCACCCTTTGACATTTCACACAGACAGCGTGTTGGCTAAGTGTATGAGACAAAACAGCTTTATTTTGCCATGTATGTTAGCACATCATATATTTTATTCCCCTTTTGTAAACAGAAATTCTCAAATACCTGAAATCTTGAATAAAGGGCGGTTTTTCATGGCAAACATTTGCAAAAGACGTCAAAAATAAAAAAGAGAACTCTGGTCTTTCGGCTTCGTATGCGTTAAATTTATGTAAAGGGGATGAAAAATAGCCTGAAACACGTCTGGAATGCTTCTCAAAGCCAAAGACTCATCTGTTTTTTCTTTTTGACACCTTTTGTTTTACATAATGCCTTTATCCTGGAGTAGTGCCCTGCATGGAGCTTATTTGAACCTGCGGTGAACTTTCATAACATAAGCTTATTTAATTATTTCATATCATAAGGTGACAAGAAATATTTTCTTTTGTGTGATCCCTCTCTCCCTTTGCATCCATCTATGTGGCCCTCCTTCACTTCAGCTGGTGTCTTTGACTGAAAGCATTCCTGTTATAAAAGAAAAGTACATAAAACACTGAACATTTTCTCCTCACAAGCTACACAGTTGCACCCAGGAGCAGTGAAATGTTGCACAGTGGTGATGTGGAAGTGTTCACAATGACATAATACATATGCATCTTTAATATCTGCATAAACCTCAATCTTCTTTGACTTTTGTCATGATTATGCTCCAAAGTTAAGATCCAGATAAGACAGCATTATGGTTGAATTTCTCCAGATTTATGTCTCTGCTCTGACACAGCAACGAATTGTTTTCAATCCTAAAACTATTCTTTGTCTCAGAATAACACGGTGACATCAGATCACAGTTGACTTTACCACAACACCAAACTGATGACAGGAGGCAGGCCCAGGTCAACAGGTCAGAGGTTCAACGTGGATGAGAAGAATAAGGGCAAGAAATCCTTGATGTGGCTGGGTTTTGTTCATGTGATTATGATGATGCATAAAGAGGGGGCGATTTCAGATGGAGAGCAGGAAGTAAAATTTGAGAACACAGAATACTGTTGCAGTGAGTCCATATTGAACGGATTTGGATCCAGTTTGAAGGAAAAAATACAAGCAATGAAGTAACAAATACACTGCCTGGTCATGAAAAAGTCTATAGTCTAACCAAACATGCAACACATCTGAACGGCGTTAATCTGAAAGTCAAGGATACACAGGGGTTAATTTTTCACATACATAGAAATGCTACCGTGACATGTAGGGGAAATCAATATTTGTGTCTTCATCTTTTACTGTGAGGCTGTGAATGTCTCAGTCTATCATCTCATCGTTGGCTAAAGTACTAGGGCAGCCTAAAAAGTCCCAATGAAGTTCATATTAGACTACAAGTAACTGAATAGTCACAAAAACTACCTACTACTAAGTGGTCGGCATGAGCAGACATAGGTTTAAAATCCACTTTTAATGGCGTTGTTCTCTGAGCTCGTTATATTTCTCAACTTTGAACGACAATCTTTGGTATTTGGTAAAACCCATTCTCCTCTTCTCAATCAGTACATTTAGAGCAGCTATTTAAAACACAAAACATGAGCATTTTGATTTTTTCAGACAACAGATTCTCAATCTTCTTCACTTCTTGCCCGCCATCTGTGTTTCAAGCTTACATTATGCAACAATGTGACATCATGTGAAACCAAGTCATTGTGACTCCAGCAGACAAAGCAGATGGTGTTGATGGATGAGGAAAGATGGTGGAAAGTAAGTCTTTTCTCTTTTTTGGACAAAAATCCTCCTGCTGTCTCTCATAGCGAGCCGGTAAACTGTCTTTCTGAGGGTCTGGTTTTCTTTTGCAGGTCATCAGTCTTCGTCTCAGTTTGCTCTGAATCCAGCAGGTGCTGCAGAGTCAGGTGTACTGGCTGCAGCTGAGACTCCTAAAGCCGTGAACAGTGATGACTTTAACAACAAGTAAGAAAAGACAAATGAAAACAAGTAATAATCTCAGCCCTTTGGTTTCCATTTCAGTCTTTCTCACCCAATTGTGAGTTGTTTACCAGCTTTTTAGCTATCAAGTGACTGGTTACAGTGGAAATCGATTTGTAATCAGTTTCATTATCTTTCTAAATTGAACAACATGAATGTAAATCACTGCGGTTTCTCATTCAAGCCCTCCGCTGGCTACAAATTCCCTCCTGACCCTTTGCAGGAATTCTGCCTGCAGGTTCAGCTCCACTTTTTGCGATCAGCAGAGATTTTTGACAGTGAAAATCATGAGACCAGCCCATGGCTCTGAAGTGGTGCGCCTGTTATGTGGCAGAATTTTACAAGGCTTGTCTCACACACACACACACACACACACACAGATTCTGCATCACAGAGATAAAGTCTGACTCAGAGCTGGTCATTTTTGGTACGATTTAAGTTTTCAATCTTAACTCTCTGGGTTGATTAGATCCAAACTGTAAATTCAGTGAAAGGGGTATCAATACCCCTAAGTGTTTCTCAGCTTATGCTCCACTTTTCAAAGATTCATTTCCTTGGGTCTATTTATATTCTTATTGTCAAACTTTTGGGCTTTTTTTCCCCTGTATTGACCAGACAGCTGAAGAAAGATAGAAAATGTTGGGAGCAGAGAGGGGGGAGAACGACAGCAAACGTTCAGGGCTGGATTTGTGATTTGGAAACATGAATTTCATGTGGTAGTAATCACTCGGAGACCTCTCAGAAGCATGCAAAGGCTGATCTGATTGCACCTCTGCTGGCTTTGGTTAAGATAAACAGCTGGCTTACAGTGGACTCTGTTCCTTGTTCATTGTTAAACTTGACAGTCCTTCACTTCTGTACCACCAAATTTAACCCTTCCCAAAGTGTATGGTTGATCAGACAGAGAGACAAACTTTTTTTAGATGAATACAGTACACGAAGAGGCCAGACGTGTTCTTTTTTTGTTGCAGTATTGATTGTTTCTGAAATGAGTTACCCACATGATGTTTGAGTTGAATTGTTCTTCAGTGGTGTGCTCTTCTCTCATAGTTTACTTTGGTGCAGACTTGACTGAAGTCAGGCTGAAGACTTGAGGGAGGACTTGTGGCCAGTCTGGCACTGGAAGAGCTGAATGATGTTGTTTTGTATCATTAGGGGGGGGTTCAACAGGAAAACATAGCTCTATCTATACCCTCCTGTCCACCCAACAACCTCTAGCTACTCAATTACTAGTTTTGGCGCCAGGATTCTGCCTCAGCTGATCACTTCACAGAAGGTGGTCGACACAATCACAGAGTCATTATGGGCCCTTCACCGGGAGTTTTCTCATAAATTTGAAGGATCTCAGTTGCAAGTCACTTTTCCATGTAGAAAAGCATCCCGGTGCCCTTAATGTTGTTTTAAAAATAGGCATGAAAAAACTCATTCTTGCAAGTGAATAGCATGTAAATTAAAGCAAAGACAAGACTCAATGTATGTTCTCGTTGTGCCATGTGGAGCAAGTAAGCAAACTGCAATGTAGAGAAGGCAGGAGGAAAATCTTAAGTTTCTGTGTGCAGAGAGCCTGATCTGTTTTGTGTTTTAAGCTCTGTTTTGGATGAAATCGATTGAGGACATCAATAATCTGGTAAATTGTGAAACTTTCTCACTTTAATCCAGCTATTGCTTTTAGAAGCAAGTAAGCACTGCCCTTATTTGCAGAACTGGCCCTGCATATTCAAGAACTTGTACACTCATGCACAGGTTATTTATGCAAATTAAGCAAGTAAACAGAATATTTTGAGGTTCAAATATGCATAAAATAAACAAGCTAGTAACTCTATTCTCATGTGGAACAAACACAAGATCAACATGCGGTTCTTAGATGTTTACCACAGTGGGGGAAATGTGTCAGTGCTGTTAAAATCAACCACAAGCTCAATATGTTCACTATCATTTTCTTTGAGGCAGTTTTTACAGCAGTGGCACTGGTTCATGCCTGCTCCATGGGCCTGACACCATTTAAACCAAAGCTTTAACCTGTTGTAGAGTCGTTCCATATTAAAGACACAATGGTTACATGTGTGATGAGCAAAAATGGATGAAGATAGAAGTAGCAGAATTCATGAACAGTGAACAGGGAGACTCTATGAGCTCACCTCATCGTTAACAACAGGAGACACGTGTCACAAACAAGATTCACCGATATGAAAAAGTTTTTACCTTTGCAATGGCAACACCCACCGGCTCTGTCATGCAGGAAATTGAGGATAAAGGCCACAGCAAAAACTTACCTGAAGTTAGCTCCTGCTGAGTTTCTCTCTTCCTGGGCAGCGCCCTGCATTACACTCCAGACTGGTTTGATTTAATTGTAGATATTTCTTCCATCTTTTCCGATGCTGTAAAAGCACCTTGAACCAATCTGTGACAGGAATAAAAAGTTGTCATATCTATGAGATCTGACCTCTCTAGGCCCCTAAAAGAAGACTGCTTCATCTCAAACTTCTCTGGGACTTAAGCTGAGCATTTTTTAGTGAGGTTCAAGAATTCACTATTCTTCCGGGAAGATGTGGTTTTGGGTTTGACTACACATCTTATTCTCATGCTGTCAGGTTTTAGCAGCACCTTGATACCCTGGATGTGTTAGTGGATACACTGGCAGGAACTTCCCATTAAAGGTCAGTCTGACAACACTGACCTAAATTCTCAGTGTTCCTCCTTCTGGCTGCACCCCTCCTTTCTGATCTTTCAGAGAAAAGTTGGCCCTGCAGCTTCAGTTTAATTGCTCAGGATCAGATGAGTGATTTTTGACAGGGCTCATCATGAGACCGACCTTCAGGCCTTGATATGACAGATTGTAACTATGTGCATCTGCAGGCTTCTGACACTTGTCACACACAATAAAATGAATATATGAGAGGCATAAAGATGGTCTGATCTGGGTAAATTCACTGTTGCCCCAATCTTCAGTGGTCCAAGTCGAACAATAAATGGAAGATAAGAATCTTGGACTGAACACAGCTGTGGAAAAGTGTGTGCTTGCAGCTATCGCCTCCTTACACAACTTGCTTTACGTTATGTATACATGTCCACCTCAAGTTTCTTTCAGTGAAGTTTATCAGGCTGCAATCAACATCCTCCAAGTACATCCTGAAGACAGACTAAAACTATTCAACCAGACTTGTATACATTTTATGAATCACTGCAGAAAGTTAGGGGTGAATGACAAAGAAGAGCTAAGTGGAAAGTCAGTGTCTTGCAAAGTTTAAGGAAGTTCTCAAAGTCCTTCTTCGAATCTGCTCCAAAGAGCACATGTATGATCCTGGTAACTGTGGAAATCCTTTCAATTTATAACTCTGCTTTCACCACAGTCATTTCACATGTACAGTCATGACCACAGGAAAACAAATCTTTCTGCCAATTTTGATCTCAGCTGCATCAGAAAAATGCAGTCCTGACCCTCGACTTTAGTAATCTTTCAATCTGCCCCAAATCTCATGAGGGTCATGACCACTGGAAATATCACAATGCCAATTTTCATTCAAGGCCATGGAACTGTCATTTGGAGCAATGCCGGACCAATCTGCTCCAAATGTTACATGTATGGTCATAGCAAGTGAAAACAAATTACTCCTGAAAATTTCCTCTCCAAAAATCTGTGGCCTGTGAGAGAAGAAGCAAAGCTGACTGATGTCGAACTTTCAACCTTCCCTGAAGACTTCTGTCTCCTCTGAATTTCAGGTGTCCAGTGATGACTTCTGATAAAAATGGCCTTGTCATTTTCAACCTGTAGAAAGATACAGTACTGGCTCTAGTACAGGAATTTTTGTTCTTTAGAAAAAAAAATATTTAGAATGGGGTAATAAATCAAGACAAACACAAAACCAGTGATCAGCAATGTCTTTGTATAGGTATGAATAAAGTACATTTGGAACAAAAGTGGAAAAAAATGATGCACATTTATTTATCTTAAGCAGACATCAGGTCAGGTCAGCTGCTCGAGAAGGTCCTGAGGACCAGGCAGAAGTTCAGAGGGGACGTTGCTGTTGTGGCTCCTAAACTGTAGAATAATTTGCCCCGGCATGTTAAACAGGCCTCTTCTTTAACTCTTTTCAAATCCTTTCTTAAGACCCATCTCTTTTCTGTGGCCTCTGAATCACCATAGTCAATTTTTTAAATTTATTTTATCTTATTTTGATCTTGTTTTATCATTTATTTCATTTTATTCATGGAACTATTTAATTGCTTTTTGTGCCTTTTTTATTTTAATTTTACTTATGTTTTATGTCTTTTAAAGTGATAATGTATTTCTTCATGTAGTGGGAATAGTAATTTTTATCTCATCTGAGCTGTTATGTGTTCTCTTTGGTACTGTAAAGCACTTTGGTCAACTTTGGTTGTTTTTAAAGTGCTTAACAAATAAAGTTGGATTTGATTGGACTGTTCTCAACATGTCTATGTTTGTGACTGTAGTGACAAACTGTATTTCAAATTAAACTGAAAGTAGAACCCTAGCTAGATAGAGCCTTATGTTCCCTGACCTTGAGAAAGTACAACATGAGCTTCGTAACCACCCACCTGAACCTACAAGTTGAACGCACACACACACACACACGCGGACACACACACACACACGCGCACACACACACACACACACACAATCTTTGCCTCACTGTGAACAGGTAGATGCCATTAGGGCCAGGATAAAACTTTTACTATCTGCTCTGGTAGTGCTTTGATTTTTCAGACAGTAAGTGGTGCATAGCATTGAATGGTATGTGAATGGTAAATGAATGTGACATTGTTTTTAAGTATCCATTCCTCAAGTCATGCAGCTCAGGACATAAGAAAAATAAATGACTGAGATTACAGGGAGTATCATGATATCTGCTACAGATGCCTGGAACCTGTGGAGATATAACTGAAAGCTCAGACTTAGAGAGATGAGCCCTGTGCAGAACTTTAAATTGTATGAGGTTAAGCCTCACACACATAGCAGTAGTTTGGACTCTATCAGTGGTAGCCTCCCCGCTTTCCACTTATCTCAGTTCCATGCTCCTGTTCCCACTTAGCTTTGGCTTTGATGGTTTTACTATCTTTGAATGATCTAAGACAGTTATGAATTTTGGAAATGAATGCCTTCTGCTGGAGATTTAAACACAGCACATCAGTCCATTTAGGTTTAGAGGGAAGTGAAGGGAAATTGGGAGATGGTAGAAGCAAAATAATACAGTGAGGAAATCCCAAATAATGAGGAAAAATAAAAATTGTACACCAGTCAAAAGCCTAGGTCTCAGGAGGTTAAAGGACAGCTGAGTTTTAACAGCCTGAGAACAACTCAGCAGAAAACTGACAACAATGAACAAGACAAACCTAAAGCAATTTACAAACTAGAGGAGACGCGTGAACACAAACTCATCAGGTTCTCCAATAATAACTATAACCCTGTGAGTTTGATTTAATTATCCATCAAGTTACTATCATCTAATTTCCAGCTGTTTACCAGCTTGCATCAATCAAGTGACTTAATTTGGTGGAAATCAATTTACAATCTCTTTTTTAAATTAGTTTTGTGGTACCAAAAAACATAAACATAAATCAACGCATACTTTGACGTAACCTTCCTCCTGACCTCTTAGGAAAGTTCACCCTGCAGATACAGTTTAGTCAGCAATGATCTGTGGGTTGATGTTCAAAAGTCTCCATCACGGGACCTGCCTTTGGCATCGGGTTGACAGAATGTGACTCTGTTGATCGTGTTAATCCAGACATGCTTCCTGGAATAGGAGGTGGTATTAACCAAGCTTTTCCATTTGGTTTAGCCAAGCAGAACCATAAAACATTTCTCTGCTTTTGGTTTAAACTTAATCTTGTGAAGTTGAGAATGCAAACTTCTGGTTGATGCATGAGGCAAAGAGGCAGAGTTGAGTCAGGACTTTAGCTACTGTAATGGCCAACAGCTATACAGTGTACAACTCTGTACAACGTGTGTCATTAAAGACGTGTAACTCAGACTACATCATAATTTTGTTGTAAGGTGGACGCAAGGAACTGCAGTTTTTGACCCATCTGCATGGTCTCCCTTTACTTCCACTGTGACCAGGAGTGGACTCCCACAGCTGAGTGGAGCTCTCTTCAATAAGGTAGAGAGATCAAACACAGCTGTAAGACTCCCCTACACTCATGGGAGCAGGAGCAGGAACATTTTGTTAACATGGCTACAAGCCACACAAATAATGAATAGATTACACAAACAATGGATTGGCAGACCATCAAAATTCCTCTCTCAGTATCAGAAATACGTCTCCTCTTCTTTGGTGGCATTTCCTTTTTTGTACATGTATTATTACCTGTGCTTATTTTTCAGTAGCCCAGTTGTAAACGGAGAACACTTGACGAATAAAACATGTTCCATTCCTTCAGGACAGGAGGTGGGTTAACTGCATCCTTGTCTTACAGAAACCTGTTAGCTATCTGTATCTGCATGTTTATATGATTCCCTATTAGTACATGCCCATGCTGGTTGTGTGGGCTAAGAGCAAAGACAACATATTAAAGAGTGCAGCTTCAGCAATAAGAGAGAAAGAGATAATCTGGAGCTGTACTGACAGCATGCTGGATAAAACTATAGGTGGTCTGAGTAGTGCTGACCAATCACAATCACAGTCTATACGGAGGGCAAAAGCAGGAGGAACCAGCTGTGGATTATCTAAGGAGGATATCTTTATTTCAATAAACAGACATCTACATGTAGAACAGCTCACAATCTGTTCAAGGTCAAAGTTTTACACTGAGACCAGTAGCTGATGGTCAATCAGGGGCATTATGGCACCACCCTTCCCTGTGGAGAGTGTTTGATTTTTCATTTATTCCACACACAAAAAAAACATTTTAACAAGATTACATACATATTCATAATATCCATCCATCCATTTTCTATCGCTTGTCTGGGTCCAGGTCGCAGGGGCAGCAACACCATCAGCAAAAACCAATGATCCCTGTCCCTGGTGGCCATTTCCACCAGTTCTTTTGGGATGGAGGTGTCCCCAGGCCAGCATTCAACAACAATAAATGGCATATAGCAATAGAGGTGCTGGAAAATCTGGAGTTAACCCGATAAAATAGGTTCGTTTTTTTTCAGGCTCATAGTCCTGATGAAAGCTGTGTGTAAAGCCTCTGTATGGCTACATGCTGAACGGAGACATGCTGGTATTTGAAAAACAAGACAGGAAATACCCTAAGCGATAGGATTAGTCTTTAAATGTCAGCCTTTCCATTGCAGATGAAAATTAAGCACTTAAAAAAAAGTCTCGGCTGTAATTATTACTGAAAACTGGCCTTTACTTTCAAAGACATAAATTACCCGGTCGTTTTTAGGATTGCTCTCCCCTAAATCTTCCTCTGGTTTCTGGTTTCCCTGGTTTTAAATTATATCATAATTTACAAGAAGAACACACTTTTGAGGAAAGCTCTTGACAAGAAATTTAGAGCAATAATATTGTTTTAACTAGGAACAATACTTGTGCTAAAGGGTTGAAGCAACTGAGGAGTAAACTGTCAATCTTCTTCAACATTTACAGCTGCCTCCTGTTGGCAATAGACAGGGTTAATGTACTTCTGTACTGGCTTTTCCAGTTGTGTCAATGTTTTATATCCTGTCTGAAGTTTCTGAGTTTGTCATCCGTATGTTAAAGACTCCTAGAAATCACCTGGATGTCATTTTCACTTGTAGATTTTCCTTTGACTCTAAGTCTGACTGGTGAGTACCAAAGAGCTGATCCCCAGCTGGGTTTGAGTACCCATTGAATAAAGGCTTAGAAACAAAGACACAGGATCTTTGTGGTCAGGACCCTCTCAGTGTGGGACAACCATCAATTAGAAATTAGAAATTGTTTCATCCTGTACCTTTGGTACTTTTGGTCTCTTTAATTCAACTTGTTAAAGTCTTCCCTGTGGTTAATTTGGTTCTATTAGCCCTAAGCCCAAGATGATAATACGTCTTTGGTTCTGCTCCAAGTGATTCTCTTCTCTTCATTAGTTTGAAAAAAAAACCCCAAAACTTTCCAAAACAACATATTTTTGAGATGTGAAATGCAATGTTCAAAAACAAAAAAATACAAATCTGTGCCGCAGGTATCAATTGTTGTTTTGTATTTTTGTCCCATAATGGCAATGATTGAGAGTTGGAACTCCTTGTTCTTAGTTGCAAATTACAAAGAGGATGAAAAAATGAGCTGACTTCATCAGATCAGTTATGAAACTAAGTGTTGAGATGCAGTCATCACTCGCTCTCCCCTGTCATCAACCCAAAACCATGAAAATAAGAAACAGATGGAGCTGCAGATGCTTTCAGAAAGAGCTGAATAATGTGGAAAGGAAATAAAACTTAATTAATAAGCATGGTGATGTCTCTAAAGCTTTACTTGTAATCAGTTAGAAATAAGAAGTAAACTGCAGACTGCAGGCTCCAGTAACAGTACAAATAACAATCATAATGATAATTTTAATGATGATAATCTCAATGATAAACACACAGATTTATGTCTGTATGCCAACGACAGCTACACAGCCCGATCCTTGTTATGTCTGCTTGTCTACATGATGTGTCATCACTGCACATTACAGTCAATGGCCACTTGATGTGGTACACCTGCTCAACTGCTCATTGTCTCAAATGCTATATCAGCCAATCACAGTAGTCCAATAGAGCCTCTATGGGATATGGAGGAACAGGACATTCTCATCATGGATGTTCAGATGACCAATCTGCAGCAATTGTGACCCTATCATGTCAGCGCAGAGCAAAATCTTTGAGGAAAGTCTCCAGCTTTTCTCTCACACTGTCGGTCAATCCTGGTGTTTGTTTTTTGATGGGGAAGTGGAACAAAACTTTTGTTGTTCTCTCTTTGTGTGTTCCTCTGTCAAAGTCATGCAATAAAAACATGCAGATGTAAATCTCTGGAAAGCAGTTTGACTCCGTTTCCCTGAGGGGACACGCACTCGTTTTTGATCTCTATTTGCAAACAACCAAGAGAAATCATCTGAAATGTCCCAATCAACGCTTTGGGAATGTGGGGAAAGATAATGCCAGGTGTTGGAATAAACAAACAAACAGAGCCAGATGTGTGTAACCTGTCCACTTGATGGTTGGCACATGTTGTTGTGAGGTAACAGGTTGTTTCTTGGCAGAATGAGCCATGGTTTTAATTTACAAGTGACGGATTATTATAGTGAGTTTATTGACCAGCAGCCACCTAACACTTGAACTTTCAATAATTGTCTCTGTTTATTGGACCAGTAAATGTCAGAGTGAGAAACAACAACCAGAATGAGCCAGCGAACAGTGTCTTTTCTTCTGTGATGGACTGAAGAGTTACAGAGGCACAGTTTAGAGTTCAAGGATGGAAGAGATTGTTTCAAATTTGACAATTTGAAACAATAAAATTATGTTCAGCAACTTCATATCTCGAGGATAAAAGTTTGTGTTGCTTGTCATTTCAGGGTTATGGGGATTCCAAGAGTAAGACATCAATTGAAAACCCTCACAGCTTATTATCAACTTAATAGGCTCTGTAAAAAAAAAAAAAAGGCATATATTATTAAATGGCATCTTTGAAAATATTGGAGTGACTTTAAAATTAAATGAAAATACATCTAGAAACAATTTTACTTTACTAAATGCAATGATTTATTGTTACTCTGACTAAGATCTGGAAAAATGGTGCCACCCTTCCTCTCACCCGTTAAACTGTATAAGTTGTTGTCAGGAATGCACATGTTCATTTGTCTTTGCTGTAATGCTCACATCCTCTACCTGCTGGGGCTAGCACTGTGTCAGCTTTACTACCAGGATGCAAACAGTCCCAGATGACAAATATCATCTGGTAGTGTGTTGGGGTTTGTCTGGAAAAAAATAAAAATTAAATGTCGGTTGTGTGTAGTTGAAATGCAGGGTGTCCAAAGGCATAGGTTGGATTTTGACATGGGTAGTCGATTTCTTATTATCCGTCCATGTTAGCCTTTTAGTGTAAACACAAGAACACCTGATGTTTTTAGTGAAGAGAGACAGCCAGCCTTACAACTTTCTTGACCTCTTCAGGTCCTATTTTAGCAGAAAAATAGGAAAACAGGATCAGTCAAACCCTACAACAGACGTTAAGCAAATATCAAGCCCTGTAACAGCGATGCATTGGATGACCATACCCTTAGAAACAAAAAAAGCTGCTCCTTCTTACCATAACTCACAGCCCTGCAGCATTTTAGTTATAATACTGAATAGTTGCTCAGAGTTTATCAGTTTCATAACCTTCCAACTGTCCATGTTCATGAATTGACGCTTTTTTTTTTAGCTGTATACCAACACTGATGAATTGCAAAAAAAAACTCACTTTGTTCACCATCACCACTGACGAAGATTAAAGCCGGTTGAACCATCAGGTGTATGTTAGTTTGGTAGTGTTAATTGCATGGTTTGGCAGCTGTGCTGAGTTGGCTTCAAAGCCTAGCACACTTCTTGAGCATTTATTCTTCAGTAAAAAGCACAGTTATAATCAAGTGATTATGGTTTGGTAACATTTTTTCCAAGAAGTGGATCATAAATACTGGATATTAGTCCTGAAAGTGCTGAAACATTGATGGCTAATAAAGCACTAAAAAGGTTTTCAGGGGAAATATGTTTCCTCGGGGCTGGAGCCAAAACAAAACAGTTCAGATGAGTTAACCCTCAGTCACACAAGCAGTGTACAAGTCTATGAGAAAAAATAACAAAAAAAAAAGTCAGATTAAGGTGCAGCAAAAAATGTTCTCCACATTTTGTGGGGTTTTTAGACATTTTGTGTTATACAAAATATCTTACAAATTTAGTTTTTTTTGTCTTTAAAAACATACACACACATTAAAAAACAGCATTACATTGTAAATTCATTTTGAACACTCTGAGCTCTAGATCTTTTAAACAGTGAATAAGGCGAGAGTGCTGCTGGTTTTGAATCTTACAGCTTACAGCTCCATCACATCCTTATGTGGTTTTACCACCATGTTTATGTTTGTTTGACTCTGATGGCTGAAAATACTTCTCTGTAGTTCTTGGAAATATTGAAATCAAGCACAGTAGGGTTACGAGCCATGAATGAGCATGGCACTAATGCTACAGTGCTGGGTAGTGACCTTATTAACACCTTACATCATTATACCTCCTGAGGGACTGGAATGCAACTGAAATCCTTTAAGTCCAGGTGGGAACTCTCATTAGTTCTTCAGCCTACATATGGAAGAGGTTTTGGAGGTGTTTATGTCCAGATCTGTTATAAACAAGAAGGATTTCAACTGGAGAAGGTCGTCCTTGTGCATGTGATGGTTCTCACTAACTAATCAGGTTGACTAGTCTCCCTGAATGCATGGGGAAAAAGTGGAAATCTTGTGTTTTCAAAAGGCTTTAACCTGCTCGATCTAACATCTCACCAGAGCACAATGAGGTGGAGCCAAAAGAAGTTAATGCATTGACCTGAACCTGAACCTTTCAGCTCGGGGGTTGAAATGGATTCGTGAAGAACCAGAGAAGGACCTGGAAGTTTTTGTCCATCAAGTGTGAGTTAATGTGTTAATGGTTTTAATCTCCCTGTTAGCTGTGTTAGATCTGTTTTTTTTTTTTCCTATTTATCCGAGCCTGAAGTGTGTGTTGTAAATTTTATCATAATTATCAAACATAACCAATATTTACAACCCCATTTTGGATGAAAAACCAACACTGGCCAATAGAAGGAGCAGATTGGGAGATGCCACCAACTGGATGTTGGGAACATGGCAGCCGGCATTATACAATTATTGTCCTGTTTTCTTTTCTCTAATCGTTTTTTTTTTTTTTAAATTTTATTCTGCAAACTGAGCACACAGCTGGACAGCTGGCAGCAACCTTCCTCCATGTTGGTCGTCTTATCCATCTTTGATTACACACGTTTCTTGTGTCCATGGAGATGCTACCACAAACGTTGAGTGTTTGGTCATGTGGTCTTGAGGACTCATCCCGTGTCGGATTTGAAACATTTGAATGTTAAAAATCAGTCCTTGTGTGGTCTCCATGTTTTTTTTAATTCAGTTCAGATCTAGAAGTCATCCGGTGTTGGGCCCTCTTCAAGTGCTGTTTATTTGTTCTTTGCTCCATGTGAGAATGTTAACCTTGTTCGTGGGTGAATAAGTATTTTGCACATTTTTCCCATTAAGTCTTTTATTGTCTTTCATATACTTCGCAGCCAATCAGTAATCATGCTTTTATTTTTGTATCCGTGGGCTCAATTGCCTCCTGGTCAGGTGTTTGCGATTACACTGTTAGTACTTAAGTGGCAGGCAATGATGAGAACTTAGCGCTGCAGAGGCCCATTAGTACCTCTGCAGGTGGAAGTGCCTCAGCTTGTTTTATTACAAACCCTGTCTGTTTTTTTAGTATTTTCATGTTGAAGTTGTTCATTGATTAAAGGCTTTTTTTCCACTGACATGTGCCATGGTTTTTTCGTAATTTGTATTCCCAAACAAAGAGTAACTTCTCAGGACCTTATTTGAACTTCTGAGCATATCACACTGTCTTTGTTTACTTCCTGCTTCAGGTCACTCCAGGAACCAGGGATTTGGCAAGTTGATGCTAATCCAGCCTATTCCATTGTATACAACCTCTGCAGCAACACTATTAATATGACCAATTGATGATGTTTACTCCTTCTGGAAAGAGTTAAGTATAACTCCCCACATGGTTAGACTCCAGAAATGCTGTCAGGTCACTCTGCAGAATCTTGTTTAGCAAATCTGTTTTATGTCTCTCAATTCAGAATGACTTGACTGTTTGTTGTTTTCCTGGATCTTCCTCAAATTCTTGCAAATATACTTGTGGATTGTGTAATCACAGCAACTATATGGTGCCTTTCACTCTGTTTTATTTATTTTCTTTAAGTTTTCTGTTTGAAAAAGCACTTTATGACTTTTTGTTGGAGAGAAAGTTCTTTCAAATAGAGTTTTTTCACTTACTTTAAGATGTGTGACTTCTGCTAATGTCAGGAACAGCTATTTTATTTCATCCCTCTTTTTCCTCACACCATTCCCTTCCTCTCTATCTAACTCTACTCTGTTCCATTTTGTTTTGTTCCAATGTATTATATTCTATTCCATTTGATTTTATTCCATTCTTATATATTCCATTTCAATTAATTTCGGTTTAATTCCATATTCATTCTTTCCAGTACATCTATTCCATCATATTCCAATCTATCATTTTCTCCTCTATTTGTTTTACGTTTATCCCATCCCATACTGTGTTACTTCACTGTATTCTCATTCATTCATCTCATTCTACATCATTTCATTTTACTCTGAGTAGGCACAGACCTTGGACATGAGTGTCTCTGGACCATTAATTTGGGTGTCACTTAAGTTCATCAGCACCTTTGCCCAAAGAACTGACAAAAAGCCTCCTGTCCCACTCACTCACAGTAGATTTATAACCCAGACCCAAAACAGCCCTGCAAACATCACAATGTACGCACCACTTTCTTAAAGAGGAGCCGAACATTTCAGGCCATAACAATCACAGATGAGTCTTAAAATCCTGCACGGACTCTCTTAAAGGTTAATGATTGTGACGACAGAAAAAAAATAAACACACACATGCTCTTCATCTCTGTATTCCAGAAAGTTAGTCTTTGATGATTTTATAACCTGAAGGTTTATATTATGTTTGCTTTTAAGAGGTAGAGCGGCATGCTCGGTGCCCTCAGATTCTCATGCTCACTGGCTGCGTCCAAATTCCCCTCATGTAAAATGGAACACAATGTTTTATTGTGTGTTTCAAGATAAGAACCATTCGGTTTCATCTCTAACTTCAGATAAAAAACACTTTTTATAGCTGTTCACAAGACAAAAAGGAAAAAGAAAGTTGTACATCTGAAAGAAAGTGAAAGACTACATGAATAAGTTGAAACGAACAATAATCTGGTTGTAAATTGTAGATAAGGGCTGAAAGTGGATTTATAAAGTTTATAAACACAGGCACTGGTGAACAGTCTCACGTCCATCACTGAGTATGGACTAAAAAGCTCCAAAGAGAAATGAGTTGAGACAGATTCAGATGAGATTCTGGAGAGCTTTCCATGCAGAAGGGCCAGCAAAAGAAAATCCTTTTTCCCATTTCAGTCCTGACACTGAAATGGGACTCTGCACTCTGCATTTCAGAACACACTGAGTGCCAGGTTTCTGACATCCTTGTTATACTTGGAAACCATAAGGATTAAGGTATCTACCATTACCATCCAATCAAGGGCTCCTATTCCTTTTTCTCCCACAAAGAAGACTGTCTCATATATGAATATACATATGATTTAAGGGACTCCTAGAAGAGGAAAGTTTGAAATGCTTTCCAGCACTTTCTCTGCAAATGAGTATCTCTTCCTTTTTCTTTCTAGTTATTATTATTACTATTATTATTATTATGATCATTATTATTATTATTGTTGTTGTTGTTGTTGTTGTTATTTTGCTTTACTGTTATGCCTTTAATTAGAGAGGGCAGGACAGAGGATATGGCAGCAAACAGAGAAAGAGTGGGGACTGACACACGGGAAAGGTGCCACAGGTTGGATTCCTACACCACCTGCCATGATCTTGCTTCATGTGGCGCACAACTACACTACTTTTAAAAAAGAAAACCCTGGCTTGGTCTGATTATGCATCCTTTATCACCTTTTAGCAACTTGTTTTCAGGATTTGATTTGATCTGATCATCCTTGAATAAAGAGCCTGATGTTCTGGTATGAAACCTCTTAATGCTGGTTTACAGGCCGGGTTATTTGTGTCTTAAAACAGCAGGAAAATGTCTGATTGCTTTGAAACCCTGACATTATGAGGTGTTTTCTGATTTGTAACAAAAGGCGCCTCTGTATAACACAAGAGGCCTCAGGATCCACATCAGACACATTCAATTAAATTAACAAGTCAAAGGTTCTGGTTGTGGGTGTCAGGAACATTTGGAAACCACATGGTGCTTCACAATAACATATCACCTTCTAAATCTGAATTTTAAAACACATCTCTCACACAGATCTGGTTCTGATTGCACAGTTTGAACAGGCTGGGTTTTTTTTCATGGGACTCAAAGTGTTAAAAACCAGAGCATGAATGTTGATCAGTTTTGAAACTCTGGCACATTTGGACTCACTGTATTTCTGGAGCATATTCTCTGAATGGAGCAAAGCTTTTAAACCCTGCAGTAAGCTATATTTCCTTCGAAAAAAAGCGCCACCAGATACTCTTATATAACAAGGCAATGTAAACATGGCGTTTAACCTGCCAACCTACTCTGTGTATTTGTTTAACCAGCACCATAGTGCACATGGGAAACCCTGCCAAACATATACACAGCAGGGCAATATATACAGGATGGGAAAATCAAAAAGAACAATATTTCTATAAGATAAGACCCCATGAGGCATGTTTGAGTGAATATCATATCAAAATCAGGCTGGAGGGAGGGTCCAGAGGAAAAACAGAAAGTAGGGAAGCTCAGCACAGAGTTTTTGAGATGATGACGAATAAAACTACTCCTGATGGTTGATACTGATCAGAGTATAGACATTTCTTTCCATTTTAAAATGTGTACTCATGGTGCATGCCTGAAGGTCTAAAAGGCTGAGCTAGATTAGTGAGCAAGCATGAATAAGTTATGTTGTTTAGTTGTATTGTATGGGAAAAAGAAATCCTGACAGAAATGTCTTTTTCATACTGAAGGTGTCATTCAGTCGCAGCAGTCCATGTGTCCCAGGTCAAACTTGTGTCCCTGACGTTGTGGATCAGACTGAATGTTTGTGGAGATCACATTATATCAGACAGGGCAGGTGGGGATATGTCTGCAGAGTAGCTGAGACTCAGGTTTCTGTTCAAAATCCACCACCAGCTGATGACACATTGAAAAAGATGAACTCAGTGAATCAATCACTCAGTGCTTTGGCTGTCAGTCTTTCTGATAATTTTTTTGCAGTTTTGAGCCAAATGCTATGTCCATCTTCCTGATTTTATCTTTCAACTTAATTCTTCAGCTTGGCTTTTTCATTTTGATGGAATCTATTTCATTATTTATCCATTAATTTTGAATTTCAAGCTTTTCTTGGGGCTTCAACCTTGACTACTTGACTTGATCCATGGCTCTATTCTCAAACATTTTCTAATTTATTAATATTTCTCATCTGTTGCCAAACTTGCAACTCCAGTGACTGGAAACCCTGTGCGTTTGCCATTGGAATACACCAATAGATCAATTTATTTAAAGGTAGGGTTTGCAGGGAAACTCCAAAGCCGTACATCTGACTTCCTGAAGGTAAATGAGGTGTCCCATAAATATTTCTCCATGTTACAGCTGCTGTCCCAGCTTCTCCCACTCAGTATCATCAACACGCAAAGTCCCTGGGCTCACTGTGATTGGCCACGGTCACCACACCTATTTTCTGCCCAGAGAGGTCCTGAGCCAACCAAAACAGCAACAAACATGCAGAGGAGGGGGTTGAGGCAAACACAGACACAGTCACACATGTATAGAGGCTTGGTGACAATTAAGATGAGGATTAAGCAGGATTATTCCTGTGTAAATAAACATTTAAAGTTTTTAGGAAAATCCTGCAGACCCACCCTGCCTTTAAAAAAAAAAAAAAAGTCTAATCAGCAGCCACTGATGTTTATCCTGGCTTGGTCAACTCAAGAGATCTACAACAAATAAATGTGTTACCAAATTAAATGTTTTCTATTTTCTTGGTTTTACAGAGACTGTAACCACTTTCTTATGCAATAGTTTTTGGCTTGTGCATTTCACAACCCCTGCTTTGGGAACCTCGGATATAGATTTTATTTTTCTTGACTTTATTTTGAACTTCATCTAATATCTGACCTCCCTAAGTTCTGTATTTTCATCTTTTCAGTTTGATTTTTGAGTACATTCATGACTTTACTTGTGAAACTCCCCAGAGTAACGTTGATTTGATTCTCTACATCTGAAACTCTCACTAAGAACTCTCCATAAAATGTAAACATATAGTATTTTTTTATTGAAGCCCTCCCTTACATAACAGAGCCCCTTTGGTGTCAGTTGAGGAAAGAACAGCAAGTGTAAATCTTGGACAAATCTCCACTTGATATCTTAGACCACAGGTTCATTATTTTTGCTGAATGATTTGCAATCTGTGGGCTCCATATTGGTCCGCTGGGAACACATTTATAAATATCAATTCAGTCTTGACAGGAGAGGAATATTTTTACAAGTGTTGGTATGTCAAGCAAGTCTAGATGATACACCATTAATTCTTTTCTTCAATCTAGGGTTATAAGTGCAGTGCAGGTTGCAAATTAGATGCATGTTACAAAGTCTGAAGTCGGGGAGTAGAAACTCCAACGACTTTTCTCTGCTGACACCAAGAAGAGCGCCAGACCATGATGAGGGATGGAGGACAAGAGGAAGAGAAACAAACCATGAATTAAAAAGTAAACTTGTAAATTTTTGGGAACAATGTTTAGCTAAAGATATACAAACATTATAACTGTACAGTTTTATCCATGATCATATCAGACTTCAATTTTCAAATTAATTTTTTAAGGAGCCCTAATTGTGCCACAAAACACTTTTTCACAGTATAAGGTGACCAAATGTCCTCTTTTGACTTGACATTTTCTCCTTTTCAGTGGTAAAATTGTATCAAGGGGATTTAATAAATTCACCAAAATGTCTGGGTTTGCTCAGACTGCCTGCACTGTGCTATCAGAAAGAAAATTCTAAGGTGGAAATGCACTTTTTCAATTGAACTGCACATATAAAGTCAAAGTCGAGAGCCAATACTCAGAAATAAAAGGCAAAAATTTTGAATTAAAAAGACAAAACTTTTGATAAAAAAGTAAAGATAATAATAATAATAATAATAATAATAATTATAATAATAATAATAATAATAATAATAATAATCACAAGTTTGAGCAAAAGTCAGTTACAAGAAAAAAGTCAAAATTTTGATACAAGATGTAGAAATTTTATAAGAAAGTCAAAATTATGAGTAAACAAGTCAAAGTTTTGAGATAAGTTTAAGTTATGACGTAAGACCTCAATGTTTGAGATATTGAAGTCAAATTCTGAGATAAAAGTGAAAATATGAATTTCAAAGTCAAAATTGCGTGAAAAAACTGAAACAAAGAGTTATAATTTTGATAGATTTTAAAATACAAAATTAAAGTTTCAAAATAAATTGTCAATATTTGGGTTATCAAAGTTAAAATTCTAAAAGTCCAGGTTTTGAGATCAATTGTCGAATTTATTCGAAAAAGGTTGCATTTTTGACTTTTAATCCCAATATTTTGTCTTTATGCATGGAATAACAACTCAACAAAGCCGGTTTTTCTTTACTTTTAACTGGAAACGGGCTACCATATATTATTTTTGTTTACGTTACAGAACATTTTTACTTCAAACAGAAAAGGAGTACTGAAACAAAAGTTTGGTTTTTGAAGCTACTTTGTTGTCTTTGAGTATCTTTGGGTATTCTCTCTAAGAGGTTGGGTAGGGGGTTAGACACAGACAATGATGATCACCCTATCATAACATAATATCCATCTGTCAAAAGGAGGGGAGTGGAAAGTGGGCGTGTCCTGTCTCTCAGATAAATCAAAGCTGGAGCTCAGACAGAGGAGAGGAGCGGAGCCTTGGGGAAACAAGTTATCTACTGCTGGATTTAATGTCTGCAGACTGATAGTTCTGAGTCAGGTCAGGTATCTGCTTCTGGTCAATATGAGGCTGTCGGTCTTGCTCTTCGGTTTCCTCCAGTTCTCCTTAGTCAGCGGTCAACCCTCCCCCGTCAGCAGCGATGTTCAGGCCGCCGGCAGCGCAGTGTCCCGCAGCGGCAGCAGCAGAGCGCAGGTCCCGCAGAGCACAGGTGAGTCCACCCGGCGCTCCTGGAGGTTCATTATCACTGTCTGTGAACAAGGTTTTTAAGTGTCAGCGCCTCAAACTTTATTGACTCAAGTTAGAGAAAGTAAAGTCTGGAAGAAAAGAAAGAATTTAACAATCAGACTAATTCAGATTAATAGCAATTTTGAATAACAAAACCATTCAAGCTGAAGGAAACAAAACTTCAGGTTGCTGTCAGGAACTATCACTCAACATAATAAACAAGATTGTCCAGGGAAATGTCTCTGTTGTGATGAGTTCAAAGTCACTTTACTCCAATAAAACCATTAATGTATTTGACTTTATGCATTTTGAAGCTCTTTGGGAGATTTCAGATGAGTAACTCCAGCCTGAATGAATAAAAATAAGGGATTTTGTTCTGAATATGAAGGTGCAAATACTTGTTAAACAAAGTGGAGGCTAAAACAGCCTTGTTTCCCATTTCTCACACCCCTCAGGTGAAAAATGTGCAGATTTGTCTGTGCTGTGGTTATACTTACCATGAGATAACAGGGCAGAATGGCATCTCTTTAGTGACTTTAACCCACTAACATTTAATTGAACTTAAGAGGAAGAAAATATGATTGGAATCAGACAGCCAGTGAGCTTCAGAAGGTATTTTTGTCTCTTTAAGTTTGCAGACAAACTGTCATTTAGAGGAAATGTTGTAATGCACATTTGAGCCTTATCTAAGTTGTTCTGCCTTCTTTTTTTGAAAAAGCAAAGTTATTTTTTGTGAATATTCCTCACGTTTTGTTTTTACAAGTGACATAGTCTGAAAAGATTTTATTCCCTCATCCATTTTCATTTTATTCTCTATAAAAAATATGTCTTGACTGCAGGAAGACTTTTACTTTCTTGAGACCAACAGGAGGTAACACATTGGTCCTGAAAAGTGGCTTTTTTTGTACAGACGTCTGTAAGAAAGTTTTGCTCTTCTAAAGTATTTTTTTTTTCTCATTTTTTATTTCAAGTCTTCTTCAATGCAGCTTTATGTTATTTTATTTAATTATGGTCCCATTAAAAGACGGTGTCAGATCAGTGAGTTTGATGACAAATGAGTCAGTGAGCTCGATGACAGCAAACTCATAAAACCAGTTTGTATCAATTTAATGTAATAATCTGATTTAGAGTCTTATCATCACTGAGAGCTCATGTGACCTTGGGGCTGTATAAGGGTCAGCATACAGTCAGGGTTGAGGGTGGGGTCTTATCGCTCAAAAAGCTGGAAGCAGGTTGAAGTTGGGGTTCTGACAGCATGAGATTTCTGTTCAGACTTGGTTTGAAACCTCCTGAATGATTGTCGTCTTTCAGCCTGGTAGCCTGAACGTGTCTCTATCAGTTCCCTGTGTTAAAGTTTTAAGACTGACCAGTGTCAGTGGATGTCAGGTTTACAACAGCTGCTTAAACACTGAAGAAGTCTTCAGGAATACATCCCAGTTTAATTTTATTAGTAAATGGTTGATTAAACCCTTAGAGATCCAGATGAGGAGGGATTAGAGGCTTGTTCAACACTGAATCCTCTCTGCAGACACTCACAAATGAATTAAATATCGCTAACTGTTAAAGAGGAGTAGAGGAGGGAGAGAGTCTGGATCATTACAAACTGTTTAACCAAGTGATAGCATATAAACTTTATATGACGTCAAGTTATAAACTTTATGTGATGTCTTGTAAAGTTTTAAAGCTCCATCTTGCTGGAGGTTTGCCTGACATCCTCTTTTTTAGGATTTCCATCAGGTTGTAGAGCAGGATGCTGGATCTCGATGTTCCTGTCAGAAATGTTGAGTAAACCGCCCAAAGTCTTCAGAATGAGCAACATGTGTGAATAAACACACAATTTTCATCCTGATTTTTCCACTCGGTACATGTATGTGTGTAGTCTCAGTAAACAGATAGGAGTAACTGGAGCAGATAGAGCAGGAAACCAGGGCATGACATGCAGCAGAGAGCAACAGTTTGGTGCAAAACCTGAGCTTTTGGCTTTGAACACTCTCACCTAGTAGTGCAAACAGTTGGCAGTTGATTCACATGTGATTTATAAGTGAATCAACCACGGAGCCAGCACCTTGTAGAGACACAATTTTCAGAAGAGAAGAGCGAAGATACTAGACTATACTTCCGGCAGAGCTCCTACCAATTTCTACAAATGTTACACTTTCCATCTACTTACACAATGACAAATGCACGTTAAGCTTCTGTGCACTTTGCAAACAAACCAGAAGTTCGTGTTCCCTCTCTGCCTCTTGGGGTCTGACCAAACAGTACGACGTGACAAAACGTACAACCTGAGAACGATGTTGTACAAAGTTGCATTGATCGCATGTAAACCCCAGTGTGTAGTACATTTTAGCAGGCTTCAGGTCTGCTGTTGTAAAGATGTACAGCAGCAGGGTTAAAACAACACGTGAGCTGGCTGTGAGTGTGTAAACCCGCTGACTGACAGGCTGTTTGAGCAGAGGGTCAGAGTGTTAGGATAAGAAGCGTTCACGATTGAACTGTTTGACAAATGTACTTTTTATAGACTTTTTAAAATAACTGTTAGCCTGATGGCTTTCAACCATTTAGGTGGCATCCTAAAAATGTATGCATAAATAGAAACTATAAAACGGAGTGGCACTGTGGTCTGCGAGCTCGACAGGCCATGATCCAAATGAAGCAGCACGGCTCAAATCAAAACTCAGAGTTAAAACATCTGGATCAGTAGAGAGAAACATGTTTACATACCAGTTCAAAAATCCTGACTGCTCTGCCACAGATTCATCTCTTAATCCAGTTTAGGTGTTAAAGTGGGAGATGATTTAGATCTGTGGGTCACAATTGAAACCAGACAAAAGGACAAGTCTGAGTGGACTTTGATCCTTTTATATAAATACTGGGTTTATTTCTTCTTAATGTGGTTCAAACTAAGAATTTGCATTCGCTAAAAGCCTCACAAGTGCCCAGTTCAGCTGCCTGCGGCGAGAACACACTGATGACAGGATGAGCTTCAGATGGCCCTCCAGTGGACGGATAGGACACTGACAGAAAGTTGTCGTCAGAGTTAAGACTTCTGAATATTTCGTCATGTGAGGATTGAACTAGTTTGGAGAAGCACTGTATGTAAAGTGATCCTTTTACATAAAGAGGCTAATTCAGTCAGTTACTCCTCTAAGAAGATTTGTTTGTGTGGGCAGAGAGGAATGATTGGTTGATTGAGGTTGAGGCTCCATCTGATTGGTTGCGTACTGGAAGAGTTAATGTAAACAGCTGTTCAGGGCAGGATAAGGAGAGGAATTGACGTGATAAATGATGACTTAAACTGACACTACATGAATATGAAACAGTGTTCCTGCTCAGCTTCATTTTAACCACCAGGAAGTGATGCATCCACTTCAGTTCAACAAACAAACATCGTAGAAGAAGTTCTCTTCTCCTCTTTAGGACAGACCTGATGAGGCTTGACTTCAGACTTTTTACTAATCTACATAATCTCTTAATCTATATTGGTATTTCTTTTATTTCTGCAAACTTCATAGACGTTGATTAAAAGAAAATCAGTTTCTGTTTCAGCTTCATACTGCTGAAGGATGACAGAGTGAAAACGCAATTAACAGTCAGGACCCCTGACTGACTCCACCCCTTTATCCAAATATGGTCACATCTTTCTCAAAGAGATTTCAGAACAATCATTTCAATTTACTGATTATCTTGGTTCTAATTAGAAGTGAAGCAAAAGTTATCCCTACAGCTGTCCAAAGTCCAGATTTGAAAGTAATCATTAAAAAAAATGTACTGGCCTGCTTCAAGTGTTGCCAATAACCGCTTCCTATGAAGAATCAATTGAAATGGCTCAAGTCATTGTTATAATTTGTTATGCTGAACAATAGTGTTGATCCTTTACATTATGCAGGAGCAGCTGTGCCTTATGTCGAGGTCATGACAAGCAATTTTTACTTATTTTCATTAATTTATGTCCAGGGATCTTACATCCAGTGACCATGTGGTAATTTTCTTTTCTTGATTTTATTTATTTATTAACTTATGTCCTGAGATATCCAGACCCATTGACCAATTTCATATTTATTATTTATAAACTCAAAAAATTTTGTTGATCCAGAACACCTGTAAAGCCACTTTTTGTCCACTGAAAATGTGATTTTGCACATTCGTTATTCTAGCATATTATTCTATGACAAGTTACATTTAACAAGATACACAGAAAATTCACTGGAGGAATTGATAGGGGACTCGATAAAGAATTGGGTTGATAAGTGGAATTGATGATAGTGTTGGTATCTGTAAAATCTTATCAATGCTCATCCTTAAAACACATCCTGTTTATTTATTTGACATCTCTAAATTATATTTTACTTCATGCATTTCTAAATCAGGTGAGAAGTACTTTTTCCCCTTTGTTGTCATTTATAATCAGTTTACCTTTCTGTCGCCCTCTGCTGGCCATTGGACAGAAAGCAGCTTTTTAATTTCAGTAGCTTCACTTGAAATGTTTTTTTCTTGAAATGCGGAAACTCTCATGTGCCCAAATCCTCTACAGTTTAACAAGCATTAAAAATACACAAGACCAGAGCAGATATATGGTGTTATAGCTCTGTAACTCTGTGGATTCACATTCCTGGATTCTTCATTTCAAACGGTGGAGTTTGAAATGAGCTTGAAACTTGTCACTTGTTTTCAGTTTATGAATAGATACTGACTTTAAAAAGTCTTTGCTTGACAAATCCCTGGCTGTTAATAATCATCCTTATCATCATCATCATCATCATCATCATCATCATCATCATCATCATCACCATCACACTGATCTCCCTACTGAGGTTGTGCTGACTCATCTTGAAGCTTTGTGTCTTTATCTTCTATAGGTTGAAACCTGACGATATTTGGCTCAACCTTTCTCAAAATGTGTTCATGATTTGAACTTTTTTGAACAACCTCCCTCAGTGTTGAGCACAGAGCGCATGTTGACAAATCACGTCTTGCAGTGTAAGTTTCTCACAGAGGATAGACTCATGTTTGGTTCGGGATCTTAAAGTAACAAAGGAGCAACATTTATTCCAGGTTCAGGTCTATCTTTCTCTTCAGTATGTCTTTTTTTACATAGACTGTATTGATGTTTTCAAATATTTACAGGACCTGTGACCCCTGGCAGAAAGAGGCCACTGTTTGCGAGGAGAGGACAGTATGAACGACAGAGAGTTCAGGCACAGGTGAGATGTGTTTGACGTATGTATATCTGTCACGTTAAGCTTATGTTTTACAGGATTTTCTGTTTTAAAGGTTTTCCTTTTCAGCCAGCAGATGTTGATATAACACGCTGAACAGCTTTGACCCGGACACAGATTTGTGTACAAGTCTGATGTCTCCACTAGCTATCGTCAACATCTTACCTGACATGAATTTAGTTTTCCAGAAGTTGTCTTTTTTCAAAAGGTGCATGTTACATAAAACTGCTCCTTTCAATTTTACTCACCCCTGCCCCCCCTCCACAGTTTTACTCAGTATTACATTTTAGTGCACTGACCTCTCAGTTCCACCCTGAACCTCCCTTTTTGTCTCAAAAGTTGAGCTGCAGTTTATAAGGTGCTCTGAAGTTTTGGTCTCTCACCCTTTGGAAACACACAGTCGCTTATTGAAACTGTCTTCCGTGAACTATATTTGTAGGTATTTCAGCTTCATCTGTTTTTGTATTCAGTAAGGAAGTCTTGAGTTTTTAGCTGCCACTCTACAAAAGAAAAAATGGTCTTCAATTATTTTTTCTTTGTTTTCTCTTCATCTTCCAGAAACCAAAAAAGGCTCCTCAAATCGCTCCCCCTCTTCCGCCCGTCACCGGACCCAAACCTGCAAAAGCAAAGTGCTCTCAGCTCACACAGAGCTGTATGCCACAGTCGGGTTGCTGCGACACAGGGGTGATGTGCCACTGCCGCTTCTTCAACGCCATCTGCTTCTGTCGCAAGGCAAACTCACTACCAAAGAAGAAGACCAAAACTTAGCGATGAAGGACAAAACCCAGGCTCATCATACACACTCACAGGGTTATTTTCATATGTAGTGAACGATAACAAGTTCAACACATAGACTGATGCAATATGAGGACAGGATCAGAGGCATCATTATGTAAATACATCTTTAAAGGTTCATATGAAGAAGTTTATACCTCCTGTTAAAGGCAGCTGCTTGAAAACTCATCACTACATGATGAAGCTTTGCCTTAAACACTTTCATTACAGTCTTTTTATAAAGATGTTACTATAATCACTGCTGACATAGCTGCAGTCTCAACACCTTCCTCATGTTCTGTTTATTTTGAGGTTTTGTATCTGATAATCTGATCATGGTCAGACTTAACACATTAAACACATCAAGAAAAAGTCTTTTTCTTCATTTGACAAAAAACATACAGGGTTATAAAAAGCTCTGCAGCACAGTAATGACAACACACACAGTTAAATCAAGATGTTTCGAACAAAACAATGCAAGTATTATGTTTTGTGGCATTTTGTTTTTGCTGTCTGTATTTCATTACATTTTTCTGAAGTCTGCACATTCTGTGCAAACCCTGTTTGTGTTAGGTGAAGTTGTTTATGATTTTTACACTACATTGTGTGGCGCTCTCAGGGCTGATGTAACGATGTCCTGTGTTGGTTTTATGCTTTAGTCGAGCTTCATGTTGGCTGGGTGACAGCTACAGCCAGGGTGTGACAGAATTGTTGGTATCAATGTCATTCTGTGTCCTAAAAACAAAAGCTGGAAAGCTCATCACTCTCCACGTTCAACCACAAGTCCTGTATGCTGCAACACCATGAGGGCACATAATGACAGAAGCGGTGCTGCCAGTTTGGGTTTATAGATCTATATGAGGAGCAAAATGATGTCAGCAGATTATACTGGAAACAGGTCACAACAAAATTCAGATCTCACCAGCTATTTTCTACAGTGCCACTAAGTCCAATATGTGTGTAGTGCTGCAACACAAGCAAGACGCCTTAACATCCTTCTGCACCAAATCAATTCACACCACAAACTTTATTTTTTGTTTTTATTTACCTGTAAAGTCCTAAAAAGTTGGACGATGGTCAACAATAGTGGCCTTACTTACTGTAGTATCAGTCAACGTGTTGACATCAGGCCCGATGCAATGTTTGAAAATGCATTCATTTACAAATTACACAGCAGTTTTTCACATTGTACCTTTGCAGCTGGCTGTTAAATTAAGTGCCTCTGTGATATCTAACATTCGTGTAGATTTGACTTAGCAATACATTTTCTCTTGTTATTTCTCAACAGGAAAATATCAAGATCAAGGATTTTTGGCTTATAGCCAAACCCTGACAGTTATGTAATGGTTAGAAATCTGTCAGCAGAATGAAGTCATATGTAGCTTTATAAGAATTTCGCTGTTTTGTATTTACACCTGCCTCTCTCTGCAGTCTGTGGGCTCTTTCTGGGCTTTTACTTTACAAATCAAGGAAAAGAGAAAGAATCCAACAAAATAGTACATATCATTGTAAACAAGTTCAAACATCCAGATGAAAACGAGATTCACAGATGTGACAGGCTGTTTATGGAAACAGTTATGGAGGGAGCAAGGATTTTTTTACTCATTAAAATAAAGAGTAGATCTTTGCCTTTCTGCATTTGCCAAGTCTGAGGCAGAACATGTCTGAAAAAGGCACAAAAACTTTGAAATCTCTGGGGGGGTTTTGTGCTGTTTTCTGCTGTGACTAAAGGCAAAAGGCCAAAGCTGATGGAGCATCTCTGTGGCTCAATTTAGAGTGTTTGGAATTTGACTCCAAGAGTAAATCAACTTTTAAAGCTTTTAAAAATAATGCAGAGAACAATGAAGTTAGAGGACCGTCAGAGTTTTTCAGAGTAACGTCCCCCGAAGTAATGATTTTCGGAGTTAGTTTGAAAGAAATTTGTCATGCTACACAATTTATCAGGCTCATGCCCAACTCTATCCAACAGAAGTTACTCATTGCTAAAGTGAGTCTTACATGGTTGTTATCGTCTCTTAACAACAACCCAAAAAAAACCTTTTTTTAAACTGATTTCTTGGTCCAACGAGTCTTGAAACCTAACATCTGCTCTGATAATAATATATCTTGCCTTTGCATCATACAGAGCTGATGCAGCAGACAACAGAGATGGTGTCAGTGACCATAAACTCAAAGGTTTTGTACCTCTAAATATGTCTTCATTATTGAGGTCTGACCTGATTTTGTAGAAATTCAGATGTTTTCACTCTGATTCCTGAAGAAAAGAGACAACTAAAACAATGACTTTAATCCTCTTCTGATCTTTGCCCTTTAGCTAAGCTTAATTCCAAAAAAGTAAACAGCAGAACACAATGGCCCTGACAAACAGTAACAAAATCCCATTAGACAAACCAGCAAAGTTGACCTGGCTAATTTGCTCCAGCTTGTAAAAAAAATTGCCCATGACTCTGATTTTTAAAAGTAACCGTTTTAGTTTCTATTTTATCTTTGTCTATTATTTCACTGTTTGTTAGTATGAAAATCCTCCATGTAAACATATGTAACATGTACGCGCGCACACATGCTGCCAGCATATACAGAAACACTGTGTATCTAGATTAATCTCTTCCCTTCCTCTGCTGTCCATTAAACCCAGGATCCATTAAACATCCCCTCTACCACAGTCTGACTCACCTGTGGTTTCTGTGTGTGTGTGTGCGTGTGTGAGAGAGAGAGGGAGATATTCAGGAACTGTGTTGATGATCCCAGCTGCTTCCTCCTTCCCCTCCTCCTTTCTGTAATTCACTTTGATTTCAAGGATCAGCTGGTGGATGTGCTGCTGTTTGTGTCTGCAGAAGCTTTCAGAGCACTAACTTTAAAAATATGAAGCAAAGTGTGAAACCATAAATCGAAAAAACAAGACTCCTGGAAGTTTTTCAGCTGGAATATGCACAAACTACAACCGGCAAAGCAGCAGGAGGTTTTCTGGGATGATTATTCTTTTCTTATGTTGTGATTTTTAAAAAAATGTAGAGTGGAAAACCAAACACCCACATCAAAGTCTGCTGCCAAACAAAGTCATGCTTAATTCGAGTTTTCTAAGAGGTAGAGAGTGAAAAACCAACCCTAGTTTCTTTTTTCCTTCACCTGCAGGGAAGACTAATTGATTCTTGCATTCAAGATAACATGAACATATCAAATCTTTGTAGATGTGCTGTGGCAAAAACCAAGGCTTTAAGAGAAGCACTAGATTTTGGAAAGTTGAAGCTTTCAAACAATCAGTGGAGTCCAACAGAACCTCAACATCTTCATAAGCAGATATTAATAAGCCTGTCTTATGGGGTTGTATGCGATGGTTTTCAGCAGTAATATTGCATAAACCACCAATGATCCTTGTCAGCTTGACCTCTTTGTTCAGGACCCACCTGAAGAACTGGAGCAGTAGCCAGACTGTCAACCTCTACAGGTGAGACCAGCTCTCAAACATCAGAGTGATAAAGTACGGGCTTAAACACTCAAGAACTAACTCAAGTCTGACCTCTCTTGTCAGACCTGTGCCTCACTCCAGCCAAACTCACCACATGCACTAATGGTGCACTCACTTTAAGTCACCAATTATTCGCCCCTTTTCAAGGAGCTGAATCTCAACAGCTTCATTCGTCAAGCCTCATATTTCACCTTGATATGTGCTGTTCGGGTTAGCTGAGGTTAATATCCAGATTTTAAACTCTTTCCCAACAAATCCTGTGTGTTTGGGAGGTAGAACATCCTGAATGTGTGAATTTTGGAGACAGTCACAAAAACACATTACGTCAATGTCCAATTCAGAACAATGTAGCAACGGCACCTATGGCTTCCCTCGTAAACACACATACGGTAAACAGCAGAGCACCTGACCTTCATTAACTATTTACCGCAAGCATACTTAAGAGGATTATATAATGCAAGGTCCTTCAAGTCCGGTATTTGTCATTTCCAAGAAAACAAAGAGTTAACGTCATAAAACTCCTCCACTTGGCTTGTTGGTCTGCTTTCTAATGTCTGCATTTTATTAAAGCACTGTGACCCTACATAGAACTGCTATATCGTCTATTTATGTGATTTAGGGACATGCTCTGGTTGAAAATATGGGTTTTGGAGCTGATTTGATCAAAAAAGCTGAGTGTTCAAAGTGTTATGGATCATATTGTAAGCGTAATGAATGTTCAAGAGCTGAGGACATTGATTGTTGAGGCTTTGGAGCTGGAATTCCTTTCTATTCTTGCTTGATGAACAACTGCTCATTGATATGCCTTCACAGATGTGCAAGTTACCCATGATGCCACAGGGACTAACACACCTCCACACAATCACAGACATTGCATCAGTCCATCTCAAATGAGCTCAGGCCCAAAGAAGCTGGTGGCAGGGTTTCTGGCTGCTGTTGACCTGTGGAATGTTGAAAAACAGGTGCTTTTTTTTTAGCATACCTTTTGACGCCCCTGTCCTAGATCTTTTCTTGGGGCCATAACCTTCCCAGTCTACTAGGTACTGCCATTCCCGCCTTCAAGGCTTACAGCCAGCAGATGTTTAACAGCGTAGACAGGGCCACTGATGAAAATCTGAGGAGTAGGTGGTGGCCTGGAGGAGGGACCAGAGAGTTGGATCTGTTGGAGTTTAACTCTACTCCTGTGTTAGGTGGGGTGGACCCACATAGTCTTTACAGAGGCTCAGCCTGTTGGCTGCTGGGTTGATGACCTTGGAGACTGGAAAGGGCCCATCAAAGCATGGTGACAGTTTGCAGTATATAGTTCCCAGAGTCAGATCCCTGTCAAAAGCCAAGCTCCTGTCCAGCACTGTAAGTAGGGGCTGTAGTCCTACGATGGTCTGACTCTAAGGATGATCTGATGGGCCTACAGTCAAACTTTTTTCTATGACCACAAATGCATGCAACAGCAGTATTTTCTTGCTTCTAATTGTGATGGAAAATAAATTTTGACAACTGTTGAAAGCTACTCTACAAAACTCAACAGCTCAGCTGACAGGCCAAAGTAATCTGCACTTTGCATCAAAAAAGAACAAAACCATCAGTGAAGTTAATCAAGTGTTGGCCATCACCTACAAGCTAAACATACAGATGCACATTATCAGACTGATGTCAGCAGGCGGCCTTATCACAAAGACTGGCAAAGTGCTATTGAGGAGAGAAACTGCACAGAGCTGAGGGTGAGGCTAAATTGTTTTACAATCACTTCTTCTTTGTATTTCTTTTACCCATGACTGTGTTCCTCATCAAAATCAGAGCATTACGTTCTTCATATTTATGGAGTGAATGGCTAAAACGAAAAAATCTTCAGAGAAAGTTCCCATGATCACCACTCAAAACTAAAGCACAACCTATCTCTGTTTATAAAATCACATCATACGATTCCAACATTAATCATGAATTTAGCTCAACTATTCTTCTGGGAAAAGAACAGAATGGGCGGTGTTCAAACCACCTGTGTTCAAGAGACTCACATTAAGAACCGATCAGCATCAATCTTTCATGAATGAGACCTATTCATGTGGCAAGTTTCCAGGACATATTTCCCATCTCAGAAACAGAAATATTTCTGAACCGAACCACAGGAGACTTCTCTGAGGAGGAGGAGGAGGAGGAGGAGAAAGAACAAATTTCATGGTTTTTTAGAAAACTTGTTGTTTTTGTAGAGTATGTTTGAGTGCTGAGATAAGACCATTTTCAATTTGTTTCTCTCTACCGTGTTTATTGTTTTATACGATAACATCAGGTACAAATAATCCCTGAGATTCAGGAGAAATTAGATGCATACCAAACAAATCTCTGGTTTGTTTTTTGGAGTCCCCAGGTCAGGACCTGTGGGACGTCAGAGAGTGAGGTTAAAACATCTGTCTGAAAACCGTCTATGTTCAAAAGGTTCAAGTTTATCAGAGATCACATCAGCACAGCTGGGATTTTATAGAGGTAACGGAAATCTGAGAAGTTGACCTTTGACTGGAGTCTGATGGTTTAATCTCAGCAGATCTTCAGTCGGGCCGATGAAAAGTTACATAAAGGCAGGTACCCTAAAACTGAACCTGAATAAATCAGATGTTTGGATGCTCGTCAACAATAGCAGATGTGGTAATGTTGTCTCTGAGGGGGGATCGTCTCCAATATCAGGATCATAAATTCAACATGAAACATCCTTTAAGACAGATGTGTATTTTGTACCAGTGCACAGTCTGAGAACAAACTCTCAGCCATCACTTTAAACTTAGAGCAGGTTTTTTGACTTGACTGATTGCTTTGCAGGAAAAGCATGAAATGAGGATAAACATTTATAAAAAGAAAATGATGCAGCGTATTTAGTTTTATTTCCATCTGCGGACCCAGGAAATCAAACCAACAATTCCAGTTTGTCAGTCAGCATGATGTTTCAGAGAAGGTGTACTTTGGCTCCCTCTGCTGCTCGAGGGTTGATATTATATTATTTGCCCACAATCTAAAAAAAACCACCTGTTTTTTTTTCCTGTAAAGTACGGGGCTCCGTAGTATGTGATATTTAAGGGGAGAAAATCAGCAGGGTATTTTTTAAAGGACAGCTGAAGACAACTGCTTGTTTTAAAACAGGAGAATTTTTTAGGAAAAAAAAAACAAGCATTGGCCCTTTTTTAATTATTATTACACATTTTTCTTGGACATGCTCTTTTTTTTCTTTTACAAACTTCATGCATCATCAAAATGAAACAGAAATGAAAATGGAAAATCTCAGAATCTATATCTTGCCTCTTGAAAGTCTTTTGTGACTTGTTGCAGTACTTATGATGGAAATGCCACTCAAATTACAAATAAAAAAACTTTTTACCAGCTGTGAATAAAACTTTAATTACCAAGCGGTTCAAAAATTATCCATATTTAAATTAACATTTTAAATGGTAAAAATCATTCACTTCAGTTAGGTTTGAGAGAGAGAGAGTTTCACCACTCAGTGGAAAAACTGCATGAGTAACTAGTTTAACAGTTTTGGAAAAAGGTTCTCCACAGAAAAAAAAAAAAAAGAATAGGTGGATTTCGTTAACTAAGAAACACAAAATTATTAAAACATACTTAGAATCTGGACAAAAGAGACAAGAACCAAAACCAAAAGTGGAGGGTCATGATCTTCAGGCCCTCAGGCAGCACTGCATTAAAACAGAACTTCATACTGACCTGCCACATATGGAGCTGATGAAATGAAAAATAAAGGGAAAAAAATAACCTGAGAAAGAGTGGGATATTTCACCTCAAACTCGAGAAATAGTCCCCGGACTGTTCAACACTTACAGAGTGTTGTTCAAAAAAGAACTTCAGATAGAAATGTCTTTAAACCCACTTTTTAAAATGTGATGTTGGTATCAAATTCAAATTCAGCAAATATTTTCCATCAGGTCATCTATTTTCAATTCTCCTCCCCACGGGTCCTGCTTTAAAAATGCCTGAACTGTTTCATAAAATAAACTTAACAAATATTTAACTTAAAAATTATGCAGAATACGACAATTATTATCCTAAAAGTAACCGAAGGCGATCAAAGTTGACACACAGTATTGGTACATTGTGCAAAAAGAGTTTGTGCAATTACATTTTGCACACGATATGTGCTGTATGTAGTGACTCAGACCTGCTTTCTATCCCGTGTTATTACACAGCAGTATTTGGGGTGGCGCGCCTGTCACCGTGTTTTGCTGCACGGAGATTTTCCTACAGAGATGGCAAGAGACCCGTAGCAGACTGTGGGGCCTACACGGCTGGGCATTTCACTGACAACCGTACCGTTAGAGATCCGCAGAGACTCTGGGAGTAAGGCGCAGAAGAGCGGGACAACTGACGAGGTAAACACAGCTGCTCCAAACAAAACACAGCTGCCACTGCAACAGTAACTATCAACGATAATGTCACGATACAAATCTTTAAATATCGGCATATAACCAAACTGTTTGACTATGTTAGCCCTATGATGGCGGACAACTAGCGAAGCTACTAAGTGATTTAGTTAGCAGGCTGGTGTTGTAGAGAATTCTGCTACCTATCAATATGCGCTCCACGGCAGCTCTACGTACGCAAGAGCCGCTTGTTAGCACTGGGAGCATTAACCTAGACGGTTCTTCCAAACACACTCAGCCTGATATCTTCAATAATGTAGTTTAATTGGATTTAGAATTTATAATATTACAGTTCTGCTTCAGTGAATAGTGGTGTACTGAAAGTGATTCTGCACCGGAGTTTGCGGCTCTCCTGAAATATTCGAATTAATGTTAAATGTTGGAGTGCGATAAATACAACCATAACTCATAGTACGATAACCAGAATGTAGTGTTAACAAAAATGATCAAATTTCTTAAAGTGACAGCTTTTGCAGTTAATTTATGCTCCAGTAACGCAGCACAACTTGTCAGAACACCGGCTAGCAAGCACCAATTGGATAATAGCTAACTTGGCTAACTTTGTGACGTTAGCTTGCTAAACTAGCCGTGCCTGCTATTCTGCAAGTTGTACAGCCACAGGCGAAACAAACACATCATGGGTTTCAGTTGTATTCACTTGTTCCCATCTGACTTGTCAATTTTAGACGGTAACAGAAGTTGTGAGGATGCTGAGCTAAAGATAAAGGCAGCAGTGATATAGGGGTTGTTTTTCTAAGACTAGCGGACTAGCTTGTTGGTGGCTAAGTAGCGTCTGACCACCAGCCTTATCTGAGAGTTACAGATCTACAGGATGTGTCTGATAGAAATATAAACTCATATAACACTTACAGACATGGGAGATTACAAATTTAAGGGTATTGAACTTCGATTCCTTTAGCTAACTCATAATTTACGTGCTAACAGGAGCATGACAGCAGCTTATCCAAAGTTAGCCTGTGTTGCTAACCAGATCAGAATTTGTGTCATTACCAATTTGTCCGTAACCTCGAAGTTTTAGATATATGATTTACGCATAGTTTGAATGTGTGAGCCACCAGCTTCATTCCACCCAATACTCTTTGCTCAAAGTCATTGATATCTTATATTCTGGACTCAGCTTAACTTTTTATTTGTTGACACGACCTCATAGAAAGTGGTTTTGGTCATGCAAAACACCTGCCTAATGACACAGGTAAATATAGGTCTGATATGAGATACCTTTGTTTTAATACCTAATCTTTGGCCTGTACAACTTGAGAAGTGTGTTGCAATAATGACATGAAGTGTCATGATGTACTTGTAGTCTGCAGCCTTTGTGTCATTCTTCATGTTTTATACAATATCTGTGATTACAACCCATCTCCTCTAGGTCCAAAATACATCTGGAACCAGCTTTTTCACTGCTAACATAACACCTGTTTTTCAAAGAGTAGCTGAATTATTTGCTACTATCAGATTATTTGTCAGAATTGAGTGTAATGAACATAAAATAGCTACTTTTAATGATGTGGCCATGATATCAAGACTTCTCTCCAGGTTAATTGTGTTCATGCTGAGTTTATTTGAACTGCTTGTTTACATGAAATGGTCAGAATGTCACCACACAATAACAATGTGTAATGTGTATTAATACAAACACTTGGGGAGAAACTGTTTCTATAGCTGTGAGATGCTGGTGTAGTTTACCTGTCCATGATGATAGAGATGCTCTGTGCTCACATGAGTCTGTCATAATTTTAGCCTTGGTCTGTTTACAGGGAGCTTGTAATGGCCATGATGAGAATTCATACTTTTGCTCCACCCTGTTTACTGGCCTGACTTCTTTGTTGTCAACCACAGAAAATGTCCTTAGGTCTTTTGCAAGGTATTCATCTTGTGATCTCTTGAGCTCTCACACCATTGTGTTTTCCAGCTCTGAGCCAGGGATCAGAGCCTAAAGGATGATGGGCATTCATGAGACGATGGCCTCTACACTCTTTTGTCAGAAGACCAATCATTTCAAACACTTGGGATATTGAGAAACTAATAATGTAGATCTGTGAGAGCTAACATAATTAACTTTAAGTTTTGTCAGCTATGTAATATAAATCTTTTCACTTGATTTGTCTTCTGTTTCCCTCCGTAAATAGACAAAAAAAGGGCAAACATTGCCTTTGTCCATGTCAGTGTCAGAAAAAAAGTTTTCTGTACTCTCTTTGCTGTTGTATTTCAGGAGCATTGGTGCGTGCCGTGCTGTTTCTCAACTTTGAACTTTGTTTTTGCAGCTCAGTTTGTCACTTTTTATATATTTTACTGCCACATTGGAGAAGGAGAAACTTAGACTTGAGCTGCAACTTTTGCTAGCTGTCTCTGAAATATTGTTGCTTGTTCTCACTCAATCTCTCAGGCACACTTGCTCACTCACTTTGACCTTTGAGAAGCAAGGAAGCAGCTGTGGGGAGATTGGGAGTCGTGGCCTGTCGCCACTGTGTGAAGCTAGTGTGTCATGCCAGCATGAGGAAAGTTGTGAGATTTAACAGCTCCTGTTGTTGTTGTTGGACAGCCAGGCTAAAGACTGTCATTCACCTAACCTTCAGTGAGGGTTCTTCACTGTGTGCTAGGAAATTAAAGCATAATTACAGTTTTGTTTGGGTCAAACTCATCTGAATCACATAGTTAGGACAGTTTAATGCAGCAGTGAATCGCGATGTTAAGAAGAGCTGAAAACTAAGCTACTTGTGCCTCTTGTGGAAAAAAAATAACTAAAATGGTCCTAAATTGTTGAAATTAGTTTATTTCCCTATTAACAAGACCAAAGTAACAAACCAAAAACATGGATGTTGCTCTGGCTCTGTCTTGTGACTTTGTCTTTTTGTGTCTGCTGAAACAGAGTCCTGATGTAAACCAACACCTCCCCTGACATCACAGTTTGTCCTGGTGTCTTCTCGTGCAGGCAGCTCAAACACTGTGTGCACTCTTAAGTGTCCATTCATATTTTGCTTGCAGATTATTTGAGCAAAATAAAATATTCAAATACTCATCATATTATTAAACTATCTGTGGTTTCCAAAAAGAACCTCTCCACAAGGAGTGTTGCAGTTTTAGCAGACATGCAGCTGTGCTGCAAAATATAAAGTGCCTCTTGAAGCAGTAAGCAGGGTACCGGCTGTTTTGTAAGCAAATCCACCCGTACACCATCACTGCTGGACATTCTTTGTACAGACTGGCCAGTACATTGGATACACACACAGCAATAACACACACACTGAACCAAGAGAAAACACCCAGACCTAAGGTTTGTTCAGGTTGTACTGATAAACTCAGAGCTCTCAGCCTGTGATAAGTCTTTGAATTGAAAGGACTGTGATGACTTTCTAAATGATCTTGAAAAAGTCTCATGTCTAGATATGTGCCCAGTCAGAATCCCTAATTAAAGTGAGGTTATTAGCACTAAAATAGGTTATTTCTAAATGCCAATGCCCAGCTTTGTGATCAGGTTGGGCTGGACTGGATTGATTTACAAGTCTCTATGACAGCACCATGCCGGCTGATGAAGTTTAGCAGTGAGAAAAGAGATCTGTGTGTCTTCTCTGCTGAAAACAATTTCTGTGATTTATTTAGTAATCTTAGTGGACACTGGAGCTTGTAGTACCTCGTGTTACCTTCAACAGTCTCAGTGTTTTTGGGGGTTGATCTATTGAATCGAAGACAAATTTCTGTTAGCAAACTTGTTTTACCAAAGCCCTTTCACACAGTCTTATAAAATTTCTTGACACTTTACTTCTCCTGATGATTGTCTGAAAAGTGAGTCTGGAAAATAGAAGCATCTTGCAAAAGCCACAGTGAATGGCAAGTTAACCTTTCGATAGCTAGCTGGGTGATAGTTGCCTCTGTTTATATATTTGATCCTGTCTTCAAATGCGCTCACCTTAACCTCACATGAAATGTGAGAAAATTCAGGTATAAATTCTTAAAGTTTGACAACTCCTAATGCTTGGGGAAGTTTTTGGGTGCTCAGTGCACATGTGAAGACAGCATAAGTGAACTGATCTTGGGAAGTCAAAGGAAAGGGAATGACAGGACAAGTTAGTACTCTGATCCTCTAACTAAGCAAATCTCTGTTTTAGTCTGTGAGTGCAGTTTGAAAGCCTGGAGACAGATCTGTTGGACCATCTCGCATGACGGGGTTCAGATAGTGTCAGCTGACTGAGTCTGTACGTGGTAGTGCATTCAGAGCATACTCACTTAATGGATACTATCTTTTGCTCTGTATGACTAATGTGCTGACAGCAGGTAAATGTGCAGAAGTCCTCTATGCATCAATTTGTCCCATCTGTCTGCTCCCTGCTGGTCTTCTATGAAAGCAATTAAGAGGAAGTCAAACTTTACCATCTGCTTTACATTATCAGACAAATGCAGAGAATAAGGGACTTGAAATATCTGGAGGGAAGGTTCGAGTATTCTGCCTGCAAATCAAACACTATCGAGACTGCATTCACTCTACTAACTCACTGATGTCATGACACCAGTGAGTAAAGGACTATTTTTGTCTCCCAGTGTTTTCACTCATAAACTCTTCTTCATTATCCCTCAAACTCTGCTTGATATTTATGAGTCCATTTAATGGCTTGTAGGACTTTTTACGACTTCAAGAGGGATACCCCCGAAACATCTGCAAGATCAGTGTTTACAAAAAGAACCACTTTGTCAGATATCTGTGTAGACTGTAGAAAACCACAAAGGGGGAGCTGTGCTGCACGCTGCAAGAGGAGCTTTCAGTAGTCCACTATATTTCACGACTCTGGTTTTATGTGCTTGTGGAGCTTTTATTGAGTAAGCAAACACAGAATTATATTGGCATTGATCTGGACCAGAGTGGAAAAACTTGATTTGTGCTTGCTCAGTCTGCAGCACACCTAGCTTGTGTGCTGATTATCACAACACAGTTGAGCCCTCAGAGGAAACTCAGGATGATGCAGGAGTGCAGAAAATCCGAATCCAGAAAGATCCAGAGGTGGATATTGATTTGAAGACTCTTAGTTAATCAGTGAGGAGCTTTGTTTTTCTGCATTTTTTATGAGGTATCCTTGAAAGAGTGAATGCTTAACTCAGACTTACATGGTTTAAAGAGATTATGTCACATTTGGTTGCTTAACATGCCCAGAATTGTTGTTTCCTGACTTAGAGGTTGGCCTGACTTGACGCTGTGTGTGTGATTTTTGTATTTCAGAAAAAGGTTTCTTCACAGTAGCAGAAGCATAAGTTCATTAGATGTCTAAAGTAAACTTCACAAACATTTCAGTAAAGGTGTTCACTTTGATTTTGAACCATAATCCTTCTGCTGAAGAATGAATTTTCCAGGTTTCTGATAGTGCAGCTCGGGTTAAGCCCAAAATCACTACATCAACTTTAACCCAGTGGTCCTCACAGCTGTGACCTCTACATACCTCTGCATTAATGTGTCTACGTTACATGTGGCACTGGGCAGTGTCGTCTTTATGACTGTGAGATTACCTGGTCCAGCTTTCAGCTTTTTCACAGATATTATGTTTGATTGAATGACATGTTGCTGTTTGTCATTCAGCAACTACAATAAGTAGGGATGCAGAGCTAGAGCTTGGAGTAGATGAAATATACGGCTGATACGTGGGAATCCATACATGTTGTAGGAAACATGATCCCACTCAGTGGACCAATCAAAGAGCCTGCAGTAAGCGTTGTTTTGACAGCTACTTTCATTGGGGAGAAGCTCAATGTCAGGGTAAGTACGCTTCCTAGGCTTCTTTGTCGAAAAAGGGCTACATAGACCTAAGGTGAAGGCTCTTTGCAGGTCTGCTTTTTTTCAGTGTTTTGCATTGAGTCTTTGTAGATGAAATCACTACCTCTGCCTATTGTTGACAGGATTTGAAATATTTACTAATTTTTCAAACTTTGATGCTTTTTGAATCTGTTGGATGGAAACCCATCATTACTCATTTGAGTCTAAATCTGTTCTTTTTAAACTTCAGCCAACTGTGGGGAGTTTCTGGAAAGCCAGTGTTAGCCCTTGCGACAAAAACTCTGCATCCCATAAGCCTTTGCCCCCCACTGTCGCGATGAACCAAGGCAAATCTTAGTTACTTTTTAACTCAACTTTCCCTTGTTTAAAATAACCTTCTATGGGATACAACGCAACAGGGTAATACATATTTATCAACTGTTATGTACCATTATCTAAATATTAGATCTTGGTTAGGTTCTGATCATTATTTAGATAACCATAGGTGATTGTTATATATATATATATATATGTTCTGTGTTGCTAGGGAGGCGAGCTTTGTGGACTCAGTTGTAGTCGCTGGCTACATTTAGCGATACACACACCCCGTAGCTCTGAGACGTTTCAGTACCCTGTCATGTTAGTGAATCCTGGTTATGTCCTCCCAGTGCTCATCTACCAAGCAGAGCAAACATAACCTTAGACAGGCATACATCTAAAGATGAGACTTTTCAAGATCACTGAAAAAGTCCTCACAGTCTCTGTAAACAGCCCCATCTGATAACTGGTCCCTTGTTCTGAGATTTTCACAAAAACTCTATTTCAGAGGTGGGTTTCTTGTCATTCACATACTTGAAAAACCTTTGCACAGTCAAATGAAGAGACAAACAGACGAGACTGAGACTGTTACTCTGATCATAGATTCACAGCATATTTAAAAACAGTAAGTCCCATGGTTGAGCATATGGCATACAGCACATATGACCTGTTGACCAGGTATCTGGCAGGCTTTCAGAGCAGTTTCAGGAGGAGTTAGGACCAGTCTATTTCCTGGATTATAACTATTTTTATTTTGCATTCGTCAGGATGGGGGAGAGTGCTGCTGACAGATGACTGGACTCTGTCCCGATCTCATCATTTATCCCTCAGGGTTTTTTTTTCTGTTCCAGCTGTCACCTGCTTGCTCTGTGTGGATGGCTGTTAAATGCTGTCAATGTTTCCTCATTGTCAGGGTCAGACGTTTGGCTCAGTGACTGAATTCATCTCTGTGACAGTCCATCACTTTGTCTTCTCAAGATTGGACATAAAAGATTTTATGGTCGGCGAGTCAAGTCATAAATGAATCAGCATTTATGTTTTGTTTTTGTTTTTTTTAAAAAAAAAAGGTTGCCACTACTGCTACCTCCTCCTGCACACGCACGCACACACGCGCACACACGCACACACACACACACACACACACACACTCACACGCACACACACACACACACACACACAAACACACACACATACACTGCACAGTCAGCTTTCCTGTTTATACACACAGTCACAGTGTATCACAGTGTATCCTGCTGCACCTCCTACAATTTGTCTTCTCTCTTTGTGACTTGTTGGCAGAGTTTATCAGCAGGCTTGAATAAAAAACACCCAAATATCAATTTATTTATTTTGTAAGATATTTTTGGGCTTCTCTGCCTTTAATTGGATAGAGGAGGACAGTGGATAGAGTAGGAATGTAGGGAGAGAGTGGGGAATGACATGCGGGAAACAGGCCACAGGCGGGAATCGAACACGGGCCACCTGCTCGAGGGCAAACCTCATGGTGCGCGGCCATATCCACTAGGATACTTGTTAATCTAATGTTTGGAAACAATTCCTGCAGTAGATTAACTGCATGTTATTTTTAATCCAAAAAGTTTGTATTTGACGCTGTATCTGTAGTTTTATTTTCTGTAGCTTAAATATATTGATCCACACCTGTTTTTTCCTCACATTTTCCCCCTTAATAGTTAATTTCATACCTTGAAGAAACACAAGTCCATTAGTGGTGGTTTTGGCTTTGAATGGTTTGGAAAAGAGCTAAACTTGAACTCCAGTTCAGAGCTTTCCCTTTGAAATGGCTGATTAGCTTTGTTACAGATCACTGGTGAAGTCGCTGGCTGTTAAACTCTGAGAGCAGTCAGATAGCAGACTTAGCCCTTCCTGGTGCTGTTCTGCTGACTGCCTGGTAGTCTTCCCACGGATCAGTTAATTCTGGCCCTGTCCCTATCTTCTTAATTGGGTTCCTCCTAAGCTGCTTAAAAGCTGCCTCCTCCAACTCGAGGTCTGTGTTGGTTGACGAATGGGTCTGCGTGTCAGCCTGCTAATGTGGCTGCTGCCATCAGTTAATCTTTGCAGGAAATATTTGGGTCCTAATTGGACCCTTGGTTCAGGATCGGGATAATGTGGTTGGAATGAATCCTGAGATGGTTTACAAGAAGTAAACGTATTCCACCTTCTACACCCACAACATGAGGCCCCAGGATATTCTCTCATTCGTTTTATTTGATATTATAGACCTTTTCAATTCACTAAAGTCTGCAGTATTCCTTTATATATCATCCCCCTCCCTGCTTTCATTTTAACATTTTTATCCTGCCTTCTTTATTTGTTTGTATTCTTTCTTCATTATGCGTTTCCCATGAATTTCTGATAGTGTTTGCAACACAATAGGTCTTTGTTTTCCTTTTTTTTTTCTGGGCTATTCAAAGATCGACCACAACATTGTAACCACCTGTCCAATATAATGTGGACCCTCTGTCTTAATATCAGGGCCATAACAGCCTTGATATGACAAGAACTGGAACTCTTTTAGACCAAAATGTTAACAACAGGGAATCAGAGGAACAGTTGAAGAAGAAAAAAAACTCAGTCGAGACCGCGAGAGTTTACGATGTAACTTGTCAAAGATCTCTTCTACACAGGTAAACATCAACAGCTTTAACTCTAATCCTGATATTATCATGCTTGAGGACTGTGGGTAAGAAAAAACATGAGACAACTCCTGCATCGTGTGTAGTGATACTGTCAATGACCATTTATCAATGTAGGAATAAAGGCACTTCACCCTGAGCAACCTTAAAGAGGCAGTTTAAGACATGAAATATAGGAACTTCATTCAAGAACTCAATGATAGAATTAAAATTAACAACTTGGTGACACTTAAAATGCATCAGTCAAAACATGTTTCATCTTACAGTCAAATTTGTTTGTAGGAATGAATTTGTACTCTATTCTGATATGTAAATAAATCAGTAGATCTGCTCATTATTAACATTAGGAAATCACTCAGCATTGTTAGGTCTGTCTACATCACATAGAGTATAACATAAAGATACATATGTAATAGTATCCTACACATGGGCCTGTTTAAGTTCCTTTGAGATGAAGAATTCCACAAATAAGAAAATACTTTCCAATATATTTATTTTGTGTCACAAGTGTCTCACTGCCTAATTTTGAAAGTAAATTGTTTTACATTCATTTTTCGAACCAAAAGTCACGTACCTTAATATCATCCCCTGAATGACCATTTGAATGTTTTTTTTTTTCTTAAGCTTCATCAGTGCAATAAACAATACGTGAAAAAAATTGTGCCAGAGAATCATGATCTCAATTCTAAGAAAAAAAAATAGTGATTCCCATTTTTGCCAGAAGTTTGCAGCCTTAGTTCCACAGTATATTTTTGGCTTTAAATGATTTACAGACAGACTCCCATGGGCAGCTCTGTGTTGCTTGGAGACACTACTTTCAATGATGTTAATCATGTAAAATAAATAATCATGTAAATAATACATTTTTACACAACAAAATTGTCATGTGCCGAAGTATCCTATGCAGCAGTCCACCTTAAACTTATCTGTCTTAAATCTGCTTGGCATTGGAGGAGGAAGCAGGAAGGAGCGACCTTCAGAGTACTTGGTCTCCTTTGAAAGAGTCATTTCACAGGAACCAGGACATCACAAAGCACTTCTGACCTGAAACTAAGAAGAATGAATTAGTTGTGTTGTGTTTACAGTACAGCAGGCTGAAGCTAGAGCTCTGAAATGTAGCTGACCTTTACACCAGACAGCAGCGAAGTGAAATACAATCAGTGCACAGTCATAATGTAACTGAGAGGAAGACGTCTGTTTACTGCTGTGAATGGAGAGGTCTGTTCTGAGGTACGCTGTGTTTTTTAAGATTACCACTGATATGGCTCCAGCTTCATTTCTTCAGGCTAAATCTACAGTGAGTTTATGAATTAAAAGAAGCACTGGGGGCTTCTCACTGTCCTGTTTGTTGGAGAGATTTATCTGAAGGCTTTTTCCAGCAGCTGTTTTATATGTATCAGGTAATGAATTGAGGTTTTATATTGAGGGGTTTTATTGAGTTTACTCTGGCTGCTCTGAGTTTGTTCTAAAAATGATCACTTTTGTGTTTCAGAGGAATCATGGGACACGGAGTGGGCTGAAGCAGAGGGTCGAGCAGCAAACCAATCGTAAGTTTAGATTGTTCTATCTATCTGGAATCAAACAACTAAATTAAGCGTTACAGTAAATTGATGCAAATATAAAGAACTAAAATCGTGAACAACAAACTACTACATCCCGCAAGACTTTTCGGCTGAGACTTCTTCAAGAGTTCAGCTGTTTCTTGTTCCTGAACTGACTGTCCTAAAGTTCCATGTGTTTGCTTTTATGTGTGTGTGTGTGTGTGTGTGGTTTTGTAGGTTTCCCACTGTGGTATATGACATGGCCACGGCCTCATCTCGAGCTGAGTCTAGCCATAACCACAGAGGAACGTCACAGCTCCATGCCGTTGGTGAGTCCACACAGTTTGTGTTATGATCAGCAGTCAACACTGTGGTCTCTGGCTCTAAACTCTTTCAGCTCATGTCAAACCAGAGTGTCAGCAGGGTGGAAAGGTTGTAGCCCTCACAGATCAGTGGATTATCACCCTGTTTCATTTGTCCATCAGGGATATCTTTTGCTTGTCATCGCCTGGATACCAATTGGTGAACTTTCAAGACAACTCTCATTGTTTCTCCCCTGGTAGCAGATGAACTCTAGAATATCTGCTGCTCACCTGGTGGTGGGAATTGGTATTGCAATTTTGAGCTGACCAAACATGTTGTATCCAGGAGTTGAGTCACTTATAAAGTATTGCCAGTGTCAGCTTGTTCAGCAGATGCAGGAACTTTAGCACCTCATTGACTTTTCTAATGTCTGTTAAAGTTTGTCCCTGTCTCTCCTCAGAGGCTCTTATATACATTAATCAGGTTTCTCTGCTCTAGCTTCAATTTTCTAGAAAAGTTTAAAAAGAAGACCTTTGTGATTTGTGGCACCTTATTAAACATCCTATTAGGTGATGCTGTTCCTCAGGACAACACGTTATTTAGCATGCAAGGTGTCAGCTGCTCAAGACTGTCTTAATCTTCAGGACTTTATACTCAAAAATATAAATCCTGTCGATCCTCCTTGTCTAATTGCAGTCTGTGCTCAAGTCAAAATCTAAGTCTGATTGCAAGTTTACTGTTCAGCTCGTTACCACAAACAAACTACAACTCTGCTTTCAGGAACCCACCATCCTGTTGAACCACTTGGCTGCATGACATCATGATACATGCTTTAATAAAATTGGTGAACAACACACAATATCCTCTCTGCAATTTTCCATGTATGTGGGCAGTGATGGAAATCCCGAAAAGAGGATGCACATTTAGTCTTGTAGACATATTTCCAAATCCATCCCAGGAGTGAGCAGCTGTGATTGGTTACCTTCTGTGAGGAGCAGTGTGTGTGCCCAGTTACATTTTAGAAAAGAAAAGAAAAACACTAACAGCTGACTACAAAGCTGTGCCAAAAAGGAAAAAGTAACAACAAGCTTCTTAAAAAAAAGTACAATATTTGTCTTCGAAACGTGGTGGAGTGAAAGTCATCAGTTTCATTAAAAAAATACTCAATACTCAAGTAAAATACAGATACTCAAAAAACGTACTGAAGTAAAGTACTCAAGTAAATGTACTCCATTACTGTCCTTCAAGTGATGACCTCGACTGATTCACGTCAAACTTAATATGAAGACTTAAAAACCCAAATATTTTTCCACTTTTTTACCACTTGCTTAGATTTCAGTTTTTGCAGTGCAAAGGCATCCTGAGCCTCTGTGAGCTAAGGACACTTGGTCTGTCTGTTTGCATGTGAAACACTTAACTCTGAGCTAACCCTGAGTTTATTTAGCTTTGCTGACATCATCTCCCAGGACAGACTGAGAGAGCACCATGGACTTGTAGGTGTTGTGCTCAAAAGATGTAAAATTATGCAGCTTGTTGCTTTGAATAATGGTTTCATATTGTCGTTTATGAGCTCCATATGGCTGATTGACTATTGAGGCTGTTGTTGCAATAAAATGTTCCAAACTGCTTTTCTCATCACAAGAATAAATCAGAACAAATGTATTAAGTGTAGTGACTGAGAGTTATTAGTGTCAGATTTATTGTGCACAGATCATGACAAAGTGATACCATAAGATTTTATGATTGCATTCACAGTCTGCAGTCTCTTATTCTTGCCGTTGCGGCCTTTTGGATTTTTTTCTAAGTTAAATATATTTATCTTAAAGGTACTGTTTGCCGAGACTTTTAATGAAATGACAATCAGCTGTTTCCTTCTGACCCTCCTGTTATGGGAGCATCTCTCCTGCCAGATTCAGTGTGGCTCAATAATCAAAGTTCATCCTCACTTTGTAGTACACAGATCTTTTAGGTTTTCAAACACAGCAGTAAACCTAAGAGTGGAAACACCACGGTGGAATACTTAACAATGAAAGTAAAACTTTCCACCTCTCCTTGCTTCCTCTACCCACCAGTTTCCTGTGCCAAAATCAAGAGGAAGAAGAGTCTGTTTGGGACGGCCATCTATGTGGAGGTGACAGCGGAGGGGGAGTCGCGCCGCACGGCAAAGTCTCACAGCTCCTCCAGTCCTAAATGGGACGAGAGACTCACTTTGTAAGAAGCTTCAATTTACAGTCTGAGTGTATTCTTTCACCTTTTGTTCATTTCTGTCTGCTCTCTTCCCGTCTTCTTTATAAAATCTGTTTACACCGTGCATATGTCATATTAAGTTCAGTTTACACTGTGTCATCCAAATATGAGTGCAGGATTACCGATGAGTCCCACGTCCTTTTTTATTTGGGGAAGATAAAATGAGATGCAGACTGTGAGGCTGCCACAAACATCTGTCTCTTAATACTCCCCCTTAGCAGACCGTTTGTAGGGCGAGTCTCTGCTGATCTCCAGATGGCCTGAGCTTATATAAAAAACTGTACATAGAGAGAGGAAGATGGAGCAACATGCTGGCTTTGCTGCAGGAATTTGGGCTCTTTTTTCTGTATACTTTATGTAACAATCACAAGGCTTAGGAAATGTTCAAGAAATTTACACTTGGATAAGGAAAACCCTGGGGTGGTTCATATGACAGGAACATAAATGAGAGGAAGAGAACTGTCACACAGAGCTCTTTGTGTGAGAGCAGCAGACTTTTACAGCTCCCTGGTTTCCAAATGGCTCCACTAACTGCCAGGGAGATGTCACTGTAAATGCTAATTGTCTTAATTGGTTAATAATGGCTGATTACAAAGAGTGGTGCTGTATCTGATCCTGTGGTGTGTTGCTGTTATGGCTCCTCCATGCTCTGTTCCTGGGTATTTCTTTTCAGGCTGATGTGCTCAGTTCTGAACACAATGACTCTGCTGTGTGTCAGGACAGGGAACACAAGAAAGCTGCACTATATGAGCCAAGCACTTCAGTCTTTCAGCCTGCAGCAAGGAAGAGTTACTGTTGTGAGATTTTAGGAAGGAGGAGATGCTTAAAAATAGAGGAGCTGGAAGAATGAGAGGCAGAAAATAACATTTTTTTT